>JANHGC010003307.1:17844-32132 GCA_027560395.1 Boaedon fuliginosus | reverse complement strand
CATGATTGCCAAGCCACGCCCACCCAGTCACATGTCCGCCAAGCCACGCCCACCCAGTCACATGTCCGCCAAGCCACGCCCACCCAGTCACATGTCCACCAAGCCACGCCCTGAAAATTTCCCTTATTTTCAAATCCAAAACTTGACAGGTATGCTTCTGCACCTGGAGACAGGTTTGACAAAAGTTGAAGCAAGAATATGTAGAGCGTCTTTAAATCTCTGGCAAAACTTCTTTCTGCAAGGCCTTGCTCCATTAATCCTCGAAGACAAATTCTCCTTGTCATGGATCAAGGCTGTCGAGTCCAATTTTGCCAAACAAGGTGTCTCCCCAGACTCAATACTCAAGTTGCAACAAAGGGTAGAGGACCTCGAAAGACAAATGGACTTAGGAAAAGCTCCATTGTTTCTAGCTCCAGATGCCCTTAGATATGTTCTTACTCCTGCCAGCCAATTGGAGTCAGCAAGCCATAGGAAAGCATTTTTGCTCACAAGGTGCCATGTGCTTCCATTGGCCATGTTGGGATTTTTCTATCCAGTGGTAGTACTCACATTCTGCCACTAGATGGAGATTTTGCAATCTCCATATCTGTGAAGGGGAGGAGGGGCTTTTAGGGGCATAAAAGCTCCTGCACATCTGTGAACCTTTGTCTTTTGAACCATGCTTTTGGGGTAGGAGGACTTGCAGGCCTGCAAGCCCTCCGTTTCTACCTTTTGGGCCTACCTTTACTTTTCTATCCTATTTTTATTCTAAATAAAATGATCCTGTTTTTGAACATCTGCCTGGCCTCTATTTTGGGGACAAGGGAGTGTCTCCTAGACCATTGATGCTCTAAACAATTTTAACAATTGGTAGCACAAGGTCGATTGGAGATTAAGTCTCCCCTACCCCCAGATGCCCTCCAAGGAGAACACCTGGAAGTACAGTTCTCCGATCATGACCAGAGCAGAAGACTTGAGGAGAGCTTCCCAGTAGGCGGAGGTTGGTGCCACCGTGGATGCGAGCAGGAACAGAGACAAGGTCTGATACCCAGAAGAAGCATGCCAGGATGGAGGTGACTACCAGGAAGTGGATCAGGAACTGGATGAAGTCGAAGTGTTCCAGGGAGCACCAGATGCACCGAGGGTAGAGGGGAATATTTTGTTGGTGACCACACTGGGGCGGCAGAGACTGTAGCCAAAAGAGTGGCCAGCATGAGCCACCAGGAATGCCAAACTATGCTCAAAGCATTCCTGACGGCCAAAATTTCAGAATAAGGGGAAGTGGAGGAAGCAGCAATGCAGAGGGAAGAAATCCTGGTAAGAGAAAGCTTACCCAGCCACTCCAGTTCCCCAGGGTCTGAGAGGGGGATTCCCCACCATGAGGTTTCCCGCCAAAAAGTTTCCTATCATGAAAACATGACAGACCACTTGCTTCCGTCCCGACATACAACCAGTATGGCTACCCCCTACAACCATGCTGATTGATGCCCCATGGAACCAGGCCATGTAGTACAATGCCTACAGTGCCCAGTTCCAATGCCCCGGTCAGCCAGCAGGGCCAGCCTGCATGGCCTGGAAGCAATCAGGATGGCCACCCTGGAGCAACAAGGCCAAATGTCCACCGTGCCTACCACGGCAGAGATAGAGTGGGCCCAAAGGATTTTACAAATGACCATCAGTGTCCCAGTGGGTCAGCAGGCCAACTACCATGACAAAGCGCAGCCATCGGCACCACCCCGGGGGCTCCAACCTGAGTGAGTGGCAAGCGGCAAAGTGGTGCAACCAGGGAGGCTACCAGGCCCACCACCCTTCCCATCCCTGCCACCGAGGCACTTACTGGGTTTTGAAGTCCTTGGAGAGCCCCAGGTCTGGGGTTCCAATGTCTGGTGAAAAGCCAGGAGCTGTGGCAGCAGTCTTTGATCCCACAATGGAGGTCTCTGGAGATGTTGTCATCCCCAGAACATCAGCCAGAGAGTCCTGGGAGGTCCCCTAGGTGGCAGCAGTGATCCCCGGGGCAATGGCAGTCCCCAGGGCAGTGGCAGAGCCAGGACCAGCGGCAGCATCAGCGTTCATGGTAGCAGAGAGCCGGCAGTAGATGGGGAGCTCCAGCGAAAGCTCCGACCCTGCCTACTCCTGTCCTGCATCATCAAAGTCTTCACTCCTCGGTAAGAGGAATGGCACCAGAGGCTTCCAGAGGACCTTCGGGCAGAGTCCGAGGCTTCATCCAGCAAAGCCAAGCCCAGGCAGAGAGCTGAGAGGAACACGTCCTCTTCCCCTGAGCTCCAATGAAGAATAGCTCCACGCATGCTCAGTTGTCTGATGATGACCAGCTCCTGCAAAAAAAAGAAAGAACTACAGGTTAAATTGGACTCTAGGCAAGAGCAATCAATAATAGGTATTAAGATTCCCTTACCTTTTACTATGGGATATTCTTATAATTACTTAGAGATTAATGTGCCCCCCCCGGATGAATGTAATTGTGGATTGATATTTTTACATTATAATATGTGTATTTTTATTGTTGTTAGCCGCCTCAATTTCCCCTTGACCAGGGAAATGAGGCGGGGTATAAATCTAAATAAATAAATAAATAAATAAATAAATAAATAAATAAATAAATAAATAAATAAATAAATAAATTGGACTCTTAAAATGTTGGAAACTTAACAAGTGACTTTGAAAAATTGACATCTGACGGGATGAACCTTTTGGAGTGGAGCAAAAATTTGTAAATAGTGCTCCTAAGGGAAAATACCCTAGATATTGTTAAACAAACACCAAAGGTGCCTTGGTCCCCAGAGGTTGACTTTATGCACAGGCGTGCATTTATCACCATATTAAGTGCCATAAATCCTGCATTATATTCTTCCATACCTGACTATCTAACTGCCCGCCAAGTATGGAAACTACTATAGAAAATGTTCCACAGTAAAAATACTGCCACTACAAATCGCCTGTCAAGGGTATTTTATAATTCTATGCTGGCACCAGGTGGTAACATGGTTGAGCATTTGGCTAACCTGAGGGCAATGAGGGAGGAGTTATTTCACAGGGGCAGGGATATTTCTCTGGATAATCTGATGACTGTGATGACAAGTTCTTTGGGAGAAAAGTGGGAAGATTTTGTTCAGGATTTGGACAGGGTACCCACTGAGGAAATGACTGTGGAGTATTTGACTGGGAGACTTTTGGAGGAGGACAGGAAGCGCAAAGAGAGGTGCCACTACAGAGATACCTCAAGGCCCAGAGCACCCATGAGAAGGTCAGGAAGCGGTGAAAAGGTGAACACTGTGCCTACATGTTATAAATGTGATAAGACTGGCCATTTTAAAAGAGAGTGCTGCCAAAGGGCCAAACACAACAAGGAGGGACCTAGAAAAAAAACCACACTTAAGGAAAGTAGTGTAGTAACTCAGGGGAGGAAAATAGCTTCATTGTGTGTGGTGTCTCACTTAACGACAGGATGTCTCACACTTAGGACATCAGAGATTTTTGATTATTGGACTCAGGAGCAACTTCACACATTGCCCCAAAGCACGATACCTTTAAAAAGCTTCGCGTATGCAAGTTATCAGTCAGAGTAGCCAATGGAGAGAAGGCGAATGTGACTGGTGAGGTACGGTTTATATCCCAGGGATTGGGGTTTTGCATGTGCCCTCCATCCAAAGTAACTTCCTGAGCATACTTAAGCTCACACAAGGGTCCACTTACCGGGTCATCTTTGAAAATGGAGGGGGTGCCATATATAAGCATGGGAGGAACATAGGGGACATTGCCAAGTTAAAGTGTTTACCCTATTACGTACCAGAAGAGGAAGAGCCTGAAAATCCCAGCAAGGAGAATAAAGGCAAGAAAGGGGCCAGCACCCAGAAAGAGAAAAAGGCTCCCATTCCTGTGCCCAGATTCTCCCTTTGGATGGGTACCAAAGCCAGTACACCAGTTCAGGCACCAGAGAGACCCATACCCAAACCCTAAACTTTTAAAAGTGTGTCACCCAAGCCTGCCACTGAGGATCCAGTAGTGGTAAGGCCCAAAGTGAAAATCCCCAAGGTGGAGGCTCCCCAACCTAAATCTGAGGAGCCTGAGAGGCCAAAAAGGAAATACTCTGAAGTAGTCAGAGCCCAGGCACCCAGGACAACCAAAGATGAAGAGGCCACCAGGCCTCAGACACCTGAGAAGGCTAAGCATCAGGAGGTGCGCAAATTGTGCAAAGTTGTGATTGTTACCAAAACCCAGGTTATCCAGGAAGGGGCTGTGAGCGAGGTAACCACTCAGGGTGGTAGGGAAGAGAACCCCAGGGAGGAAGCCAGGAAAGAGATCCTCGAGAAGAGTGAGGTGTTAGGCAAGCCCCTACACTCTGATTGCACTCACCTCCTGCATAGGAGAATAGGACATGTAGGTTTCAAGGCTGTACTAAAAATGAAAGAACATGCCAAAGAACTTGCCTTAAAGGGTTGTGGCACATATATGGAATATGCAATGTGTAAAGAGGCCAAGTCAAAGGTGACCAGGCTCTCCAAGGTGGCAACCAGGCATGCAGAGAACACTTATCAGCTGATCCACATTGATATAGTCGGACTATTTAAGCCCACATTTGGAGGTTTGAAGTACTTCCTCACAATTGTAGATGACACTCCCATTTTGGCCATGTATATTTGATGTGTCATAAATCTGAGGCATTTAAGAACTTTCAATACTTTTACAAGTATATCAAGACTCAGCACAAAGTAGAGATGGCGCAGGTGCAAAGTGACCAAGGGACGGAATTTATATCAGCAGCCTTTACCCAATGGATGAAGGAGAGGGGCATTCAGCACTTTAAGTCTACGCTTCACACCCCAAGTGAGAACGGCCTGATGGACAGAAGGAATGGGGTCCTTCAGAACACCGTGAAATTAATTAATTAATTATAAATAAATAAATAAATAAATAAGTTGATTAATTAAATCAACTTATTTATTTATTTATTTATTTATTTATTTATTTATTTATTTATTTATTTATTTATTTATTCATTTATTAGATTTATACCCCACCTCATTTCCCTAGTCAGGGGAACTCGAGGCAGCTAACAACAATTAAAATAAATATATTACAATATAAAAAGGTCTAAAAACACAATCCATACATACACAACATTCAACCTACCAAAAAACCTTCAAAATAGAGGGGGACACATCAATTCCAGGCCTTCCGGCAAAGCCAGGTCTTCGTGGCTTTGCAGAAGGCCATCAAGGTAGAGATCGTCCTAATCTCTGCAGGGAGCTGATTCCAGAGGGTCGGCGCTGCCACAGAGAAGGCTTTAGCACGGGGGTCCACCAGCCGACATTGTTTGGCTGACGGAACCCATAGTAAGCCCTCTCTGTGGGGTCTAACTGGGCGCTGGGAGGCATAAGGCAGCAGGAGGCATTCTCAAAGGTACCCCGCTCCTAAGCCATGAAGGGCTTTAAAAGTTGTTACTAGCATTTTTGGCCTCCCAAAGCCTCCGTGGATCCCGTTTTTGACCTCCCTGGTATCCAGAAGCAGTCTGCAGGCCAAAAATGTGCCTGTTTTTGCCCTCCCAGGGAGGCAGAAAACCGGACTTCTGGAGGCCCAAAATAGGTGCATTTTTTTGCATGCAAAATGCTTCTGGACACTGGGGAGGGCAAAAGCAGGATGCATGGAGACTTTGGGAGACCAAAACAGGCCCATTTTTTTGCTTGCAGGGTGCTTCTCTGATGCCAGGGAGGGCAAAAACTTTTTTTTTGCGCAGAGCAAAAAAACTCTTTTTTTTCTTGTTTTTCTCCTCTAAACCAAGATGCATCTTATAGTCCGAAAAATACAGTATATCTTTGTCTATATAAATTCATTAGCTCTAGCTGTCAATGTAATTGAAAACAAGAAAACTGTGTGAGAGCTAAGAAAAGTCTATCCCCTCAGTGAATCAGCTAATCAAGGAAGGATTCAGAATTAAGAAAGAAAACATGGTAACATGATGGTAAGTCATTTGCTTTTCTTCATCTCTGGCCCCATTAGATAAAGAACAATGTTTACTTAAACAAGAAACATTATGATTTGAAGGAAAAAGAGATCAAGAGATTCCACTCTAGTTAAATGTCTTTCTAGTGGTGAGGAATAAAATAGTCATCTCATAATCATGTTAAATTTCTATAGCTGAAACACAATTCTCCAGTTTGTTAAGAAAATTCCTGTAGCTATGATTAGAGATGCAAACTGTTATGTACCTTCTGTGGAAATTTTCTCAGCTGCCTCTTGCTCATGTTGTTCCTTTTCTCCTTCCGGGTCAGAAACCCCATTTTCTTCCAAGGGAGATTCTTTCGTATTTTCACCAACATTCATCCAGTCATTTATATTCTGTGTAAAAGGCAACTTCCCCAAAGGTTTCTTCTTTTTCTTCACTTTCTGTTTAATTTGAGTGCTTCTTTTTCTCTCTAACTCAATACTCTTCTTGCCTAATAAACAGAAATGCTTTTAAAGGTTTTAGAGATTCCTCTTAATCTTTCTCTTTCTTCTCTTATACATACTTTTTGATTCTTGGCAACTGCAAAGATGAGTCCCTGCAGTTTTCTAACAAGATTTCAAAACTCACTGCCCGCTTCCTAGGACTGAGAAAAAGTGACCGGCCCAAGATCACCCAGGTGACTTTACGCCTATACAGGGTAGAAGCCATGATCACCTGGTTTCTAGCTTGATGCTTTAACCATTCCACCAAACTGGTTCCTTTGAAAGTATTATAAGAAATGAAATGCATCACAAGATAAGAGTACACTAATTTTCTGCTTTATAAATTTTATCTCCAAAGTTTGGGGGAAAACAATATTTAATCTTGGGAAAGGGCAAGACAAGGGCAGCAGACAGGTCAATGATGCAAAATGACAGTGGCTGCATCACACAGGAAGGGAATGAGATTTTCTGTTCCTTTGTTTGAATCAGACATTTTCTTAGTCTTTCCGTTTGTCTTTCCATATCCTGCTGGTTTTCAATCTATGAATATTGCGTTTTTAGGAAGATTTAGTTCCTACTAATTCTGGAATAAATATACTAAAGAATGACTAAATAAAAGAACGATTATATATAATCTAATAAAAGAAGATTCATAACATCATTATAAATCTTGGGGTTTTTAAAATTCTTCTTGCCATATCAAAGTATGAATTAATAATTTACTGACCTTGGGGAGGGCGAATGTGCTCTTGCTTTAAAGCTACCCATTTATGAACAGAGAAGTCATCACCCCCAGTGTAAATGGACTCTGTTTCCACAGGTGACCACTGTGCGCAGAGCAGACGGCCTCTGTGTCCCCTGTAATTGTGCAAAGGCTCTTCTTTGAGAGCATCCCAAACCTGTAAACAAATGTCTCATCAGTCCTGCATGGTTCCCCACTAAAATAATCTCCAATTTCAAAAGACGTGATATTAAATTAAAATGAGATAATACTTACCGGTACCTGTATTTTTCTGTATAATGTTCTAACTTAGCCTTTGCATGCTTTTTACCTTATTATCAAGAGGGCAATGTGTCCACTACAGGTTTGTTAAATCAGGTGAACCCCCAAATCTATTCTATTTCAGGCCACAGAAATCAATTATTTGAAAAAGCCCATATAAGGCTCAAATCTATTACCTCTATAAACTTGTTTCTAATCTGTATTATTTTTAAATTTTATTTGTATTACTTTTAAAATGTGGCTCCTGCTTTTATATTTGTACTATGGAGCCCAGAAGACACATTTAACCATGAGAAGTTACAAGACAAGGGCAGCGGACAGGATGGAATTCACTCATTCACTAAATCTTTCATAGTCATAAACATACACAATAACAAAAAAATAATAATAATCCTGCACATTCTGCTTTTAGGTGGCAACAGCTTCTTACATATTCCACATAATGACAATTTATGCAATCAATGTTCTGAATTCCCAACAAATACAAAATGCAGTATGAGAATCTGCTTTTCCAAGTTTGGTTTTCCTTACTATTTTTTTTTAAATCAAGGCATTCTTAATTTTTTTATCTATTTGATTTGATTAGATCAGGGGTCCCCAAATTCTTCAGATCATAAATCCTTTCACAACATTTCAGATTGTTTAACCCCAAAACATTATTACATTAAAATAATTTAATAAATAGTACTATACCTATTTAATATTACTGCATAGTAACAACAATAATGGATAGTCCCATTGACCCTTGTGAGGTTGATACTGACCACTTTGAAGAACCTGGGATTAGATTAGGAAAAATCCACTAAAATAAATTCACTAGCATTACCTGGGCAGTGCCATCATAGCAAACAGATACCAGTCTTCCATCATGATGTGGACTCCACGACAAACTGGTGATCTTGGCTGTGTGTCCAGCCAGAGTACGAAAGGGCTCTGTGATTATTACAGGCTTCTCTGGAGAACTCTCTAAAGAGAAAACATAATGTTTGAATGAGGTCAAACCTTACCACTTACTTTTTATATAATTTTAAAACATGTTTAGAACATTTTAAAAAATGAATACAGGAAGCCAAAGGGAAAAACAAACAAACAAATAATAAAGAAAATTATACAGAAAAAAAAAGATGAAATAGAAGAAAACGATTAAGTATTATTGATGCACTGGATCTTCCAAAATAATATTCTGACCCTTTTCATGAACAGAACAATCTGTCCATTGTGGACTGGCTACCTTATGGGAGCTGAAGCTTTAAACATGTTTTACTTTAGATCAGAACAATTAAACATGTGGTCTTATTTAAAATAATAGAAGAAGGTTAGAAACAACAGTTTAAACAATGACCGGTGGCAAGAACTGGAAACATAGTCACCTATGACGTTTTTGATATTATGTACATAAATAGTAGCATTATTTGAACCAGAAGCTATCATATAACTCAGTTCTGGTTGTGTCCCATGGTCATGATGCCAACGGATAACATTGATAAGTTTATGATGTTGCTGGATGGTACACAGCAGTTTCAAATGAGGAGCCTGAAGTATTTCAATTGATCTGCAAGATTAAAAAGGAAGAATCTGTTAATACAGAAATGGGAGAAATAAGAACTTTAGTCTCTGTTCTCCAAAAACAATTCATACACATACATTACAATCCCACCCTAAATATCCTGCAAATTGGAATATTTTATTACAATAGCACAGCCATCTCTATTTGTAAATATGCATATATTTTTGATATGAGTTATAGTGCTTGCATGGTATGGTAATTTTATGAATATAGGGATGCCTTGAATCATTAAGTTTGATGAATACGAAGATTTGGCAAATTTTATTCCATGATATTAAAATGGAATGGTATTAGATAAACACAAAAAGGGCTCAAGCCAGATAGAGTCCAATTACTAATCTTGTCAATTATATATTAAAACAGTGATAAGTCAAGAGCATACAGTCAGGCACTCAAAACACTTCATGACAACACAATCAGTCATGTAGCTGGAGATGTCATTTTGTTTGCTCATACTTTATTTACTCATGTCTATTGGGAAAATTTCTCTGTGAACTAATTAATTATATATTTTTAAATCACTGAAGAATTTTATACTGATTCTGTTGCCCAGTAAAGGAGTTCAAAAGATAATTGGTCATAAAATAAAATAAATGAGGAAGGCAGGTCAATATACTTGACTCTCAACCACTATACTTGCTTTTCTCAAAGCTATTTAACAGAGCTTCGGTGGCACAGTGGTTAAATGCAGACTTGCCAGCTATTAGCAGTTTGGCAGATCGAATCTCACGTGGCTCAAGGTTGACTGTGCCTCCCATCCTTCTGAGGTTGGTAAAATGGGGACCCAGATTGTTGGGGGCAATATGCTGACACTCTGTAAACCACTTAGGGGAGAGCTGTATAAGCACTGATAAGCGGTATATATATCTAATTGCCAATGCTATTGCTACTAAATGGCAATTTAGCATTGAGTTAAAATTTCAGCACATACCCATCTTCGTTACCAATAGCCAAAAGAGTACCATCTGGTTTCCAGCTGATTTCTGTATGTGCTGGTAATTTGTGCTACAAGAAAATAAATAAAATTACAGAGCCTTAATAGTACTGATATCCATACAATTAACAATGTAAAAATAGTCAACTGAAGGTTTTCAGGGAGAGTAGAGGAATCAGGGAATTGTATCAATTTTTACAACAACCTAGCACAGTGTTTCTCAACTTTGGCAACTTTAAGACATGTGAACTTCAACTCCCAGAATTTGCTAGCAAGCCACATCTTAAAGTCACCGAAACTGAGAAATACTGATCCAGCAGCTACCATCAGACAAAGGGAAAAAAACAGCTTGATGTGTAATGGTCAAGATATTAGACTAAAAACCTGGAGACCATTCGATTTAATCTTTCCTTAGGCTAGATAACTGGTTTGGTAACTTTGAGTCAGTCATATTCTCTCTCAGCCCAACCTACTTCACAGGATTGTTGTTTTCAGAGGTGGGAGCACTATGTACATTGCCTGAAGTTATACAAAGTAAAGACATATATAAAAGAAATAACTAAATGAAAAAAAGCCACCATATAATTTGTTTACCTAAATTTTGCAAAAAAAAAAAAGTTTATTTTTTCAGTCCACAGGCAGACATAATTTTTCTAGAATCTTAAATCAGTCAGAAGATTATAATTAAAAACTACTCTGTTGGAGGCATCTGACTATGGCGTTTGAACATTTATTTAAGATAAATGTTCTCTCATTACAACTTACTTATTTACAGGCTATCTGTCATTCATCTATATATTTATAAAACAATACAAATACATTAATTGTAAGAACAACTAAAGCCAATCTGAACAAGTCATTCACCCCAGCATTTATACAGGAGATCTGCAGTATATGGCAGCTGCAATATTTCCCTGAAAACAGATACAAATGTCACAAAAACCGTCACGAAAAATTCAGTAAAAGAGGTTAGCATGGCAGTGTATCTATAGAAAGACGTGAGGATGAAAGTAATCTCAGAAAGAGATCAGAAACTCTGCTTTCACATAGTTTTTTGGCTCCACCACTTCAGTACTGGACACTCAACAAGATGTATACTTAGCATTAAAATGAAATATGATGTATGATGCAATAAAACAAGCGGCTGAAAGCAAATCTCTTGTTTTTCTCAAAGCTATTTGTTCCATTTAAACTTTCTTATGCAATTAAGTTGCAGAAATATAATGGCATGATAGATGGCAATTTTGCTACAACAGATAACACAGTAATTTGATATAATGAAAGTTCCAGAATCAGTGGATCTGATCAATCTACTTGGAAGGCTTTTGAATATTTTCTGAAGTTATAACAGAAGAATGAAACTTTCAAATGTTTAAAAGTTTTAAATGTCTATCAGATTTCCAGTGAAGATGATGATAGAAAAAACAAAGTAGCGCCTAATGCTTTAAAGATTGCTTGGGAAATTCAAGGTGGTATTGAATATATTTATTAGAATTTTTATTCTGCTCCTTTTTTATAGGCTCTGAGTAGTTTATGGAAGTAAGAACTACTCATCTGCTCATGAAAATCAGAACTGCTAATGATTACTAAATCATAACTGTACAGTAATAGCCTATGTTCACTGCTGGTTATTTGCACTAATTCTTTCTCTCACTAATGCCTATGTTGTTTTGCTTCAGTTCTACTTTAATTATTGGTTCCTTTTTTTCAACCATGTTTTTTCCCATTGTTTCCTTATACCTGTATGTTTCAGACCATTGCCAACACTCTATTTTGATTAGTTTATGTAACATTCTGTTCTCTTATGTAGTATATAGTTTGTACAGGTAGTTCTTAACTTACAACAATTCATTTAGTGACCATTCAAAGTTACAACACCATTGAAAAGTGACTTATGACTGTTTTTCACACGTATGATTGTTGCAATATCCCCATGGTCTTGAGATCAAAACTCAGACACTTGGCAACTGACTCAAATTTATGTCTTGGTCATGTGATCACTTTATGTGACCTTCTGATGAGCAAAGTCAATGGGGAAGCTATATTCACTTAACAACTATGTTGTTAACAACTGCAGTGATTCACTTATCAATTTTGGCAAGAAAGGTCATAAAATGGGACAAAATTCACTTAAATGTTTTACTTAGCAACCAAAATTTGGGCTCAATTGTGGTCATAAGTCGAGGACTACCTGTACTGACCTTAACAATGCTGGAAAATTACTTCATAAAGTTTAGTTTTCCTGCAGCTTTGTTTAATTGTTCATTGCTTATGCTTTGCCTTTTATTTACGTATAACGTAAAAACCAACACATTTCAAAGCATCCTATCTTATTACTTGCTTAGAATCAAGAAGCTGAAAAGAATTCTAGGAACATCACATGATGCATCCCAATCACTTCATCAGCAGATTCTAGACCTGAGCAAATTGGAATAATTTTTATCAGCAAAATGTTGCATATAACAATTACTAATTGCTCCTCAGAAGACTGGAAGTCACCTTAAACAGAGCTGCTGGGGCACACTGACTAACACAGGAAGGCAGAAAAGTAAGATTATATTGCCACACGTAATGCCATATTGTAATCTTGAACATGAGCTGTTACCCTTCTTCAATCAAGTTCAGTTCTGAACTTTTTGCTATTCACTTTGAGTGAGTTTCATGCCGCATAGCTTCTTAACATTCTATACCAGGCCCTCTTCCTTACCAGGCCCTCTGCCTGTTTTAAGGTTTTAATCTCAGTCTGACTTCTTTCTGTTTCATTACAGATGGTGAATTGCCAGCAGCCAAGTTCACACAAAACTGAACATTCTATGCCAGTGTACCAAAAGTTATTCTGGAATTTGTACTCACTTTGATTGAATTTGTTTCCCGAATGAGTTTGTTGATATCATGAGCTTCTCCACTTAGATTCCAAGGATTATGTTGGAAAACAACTCCTTCTCCCGCACAGCTATACAAGGTTATGGAAGGTCTATCACCATCGCCTCCTAAAACAAATAAGAAAACAATTGTTTCTTATATGTGCATATTTTAATACAATCAGTATAAAAAAATCTAAAACTTATTATTTCAAATATGTCTTTTAATATAATAATTCCATCACCTTTTACTGGATCAAAGCACTATCATACAAAATAATTGATGATATAAATAATCAAATTACTGCAAAGAGCAATGGTCTTGAGTATTCCTGATGTTTATGATTATATTATGAAGCAGTTTCAAAACCTGGGAAGATCTTAATAAAGTTTGAACATGCCCACCATGGATGGGGGAGAAGATAATGCTATTTCTAGAGCATTATCACAACATGTGGACCAAGTAAAAAAGTCAATGCAAAAACTATAAACAAATGTATATGACTTACGTAAAGACAGTGGAGGAACTGGAGGTCCCCAGACTAAAGTATACACAGTTTTCTTATGATATGTGCTGGAGACTTGTGGAGGCCTTACAGGAAAAGATATACAACATTGGCATAATTTTTTAATTTTATTTATTGTTTTATCATAAAAAGATAAAAATACAAAACAAACAAACAAACAAACAAACCAAAACACTGGCATTATTTTTAAAGAAACACATGACAATATCTGAAGTAACCATCTTCAGCATTTTTTAAAATATCAATAGGAATGAGGGAAAGTCCAACAATTCCTTTAAGCTAGAACAGCAACATTTTCCACAATCCTTCTACAATCCTAAAAAGTATGTCTGGTTAAGGATAGAAGAATAGCATAAACGCATTTTCTCAACACAAGAAAGAGTAACAAAATTAATGACCCGGCTTCTTGATAAATTCTGCCCTCTTCTGTGACTTCCAAAGGATAAGAATGAACATACAAAATGCATTATAATTAAACAGAAATACTAACTCTGTGATGCAACAGAACAAATTATGAAGAGAACTAAGACAGAACTGGGTTTCTGGAAGATTTTGAATTGGAACATGGTCTGAAGAAATTCTTTCAGAAAGTTTTCTTAGAATGAACTTGGATTTGGTTTAAATAAAGTAAGTAAATTAAAAACAATACTAAAATGTTAATTCTGTGGTTCTATCAAGACTCTACCCCTAATAACATATGGAATTAGGCTGACATGGTCCAAGATTCTTGCAATAGAAGGTATCCTCATCAGGGGTGGGTTTCAAATTTTTTATCAACAGATTCTGTGGGCGTGGCTTAGTGGTGGGCGTGGCTAGATGGTCATGTTATGGGTGGGCTATCCACCTGTCACATGACCACCTAGCCATGCCCACCTAGTCACGTGACTACCTAGCCACGCCCACCATGGCATGGCCAGGTGGTCATGTGACTCGGTGGGCGTGGTGAACTGAACATCACTTCTTTGTCCTAATG
>JANHGC010003306.1:73519-85104 GCA_027560395.1 Boaedon fuliginosus | reverse complement strand
TATGAATTTAATCATGTCTTTTTTACATTTTATCAGAGTAGTGTTATTGTTTATCAATTAATTTCATTGTTTAAATATATTGAAAACTATTCTGGAATTATTAATGGCATGTAAAGGTTTAAAAAAGGGATCAGGAAACTGATGTTTTAAGTGAGTTTCCAAACTGGAAATTAAACCAGCTGGCTCAGAAAGAAAGAGTGTTGGACAGCAAGATAAATTATATATCAATAGAACATCTAAGTACTGCAATCCTCTTTGGACACAAATAGAAACAATTTGTATCAAGAATTTTTGCTTTCTGGAGCCCCTCGTATAAAGAAAAAACTCTTTATTTCCTCAAAGTATACGCTTGGAGGAAAAGCACAAAAAATATAGTATGTGTCAAAACTAAGTAAATAAATTACAGACATTTCATTTGACCACCATTAACAATAGTATTAGTTATTTTCCAGCATGAGGATGTACCTCTATTAGTTCATCTCTTTGGCAAAGGCTTTCCTTGAGTTCATTTACTTTATGCTGTAGAACGCTGCACATATGTTTCTGTCTTTCCAATTCCTGCATTAAACAAACAAAAAATTAAGTGGCAATTAGATGACTTTAAAATTTGTTTCAGTAGCTTTGGTTTCTCTCAAGTAACATGTTGAAGCTTGTTACAACAAAGAAAGCTAATTTCATGATTTTTGTGGGCTAGTAAGAAGGTATCCTTAATATTTATTATGTAGACAGGAATCATAACTACTTACAGTTAAAGGAGTCCAATTATGAAATCTGGCTTTCACAATTTCCAAATAGTAAACCTCACCCCAACTCCCTAAACTCCAATATTGTAATCAAGACCCAATTTTGAACAGACTCCCTGCTTGTCTCCAATGGCTGACATTAGATCAATATTGTCAATTTACTACAATATCTGACAGCATTTTTCAAATCGGTTTTAGTAAACTGTAATCATTATGGGCAAGGAATAACAGAGTTGGCAGGGATCTTAGTCTTCAAAGCCAACCCCCTGCTCAGACAGGAGACTCTGTACCGTTTCAGACAAATGGCTGTCCAGTTTTTAAGAGTAAGAGTAGCTTAGAGTAGCAAAAGAAAGAAAAGGAGGGGAAATTGCTGCTAGAACAAATTAATTTTTCCATGTTTGAGTCATCATAGACCTTAGTAAGGTCTTTGTCTTCATTAGAAGTATGCAGTGTTAGTATTAATACCAATATGCCTAAGTACGCACATAGATATTTTTTAATATATTGCTATTTAAAATCTACATTCTGCATATAATAAATTATAAATTTAAGTACCTTACTCTTTTCTTCATTTTCCCTATAGTATTCTGCTAATTGCTCTTCTCTTTCCTCAACGACATCTTTTAGAGTATCCACTTGATAGATTAAATTGTTTTTTTCATTATCAAGTTGGGCATTAGAAACCATGGCCTTCTTGTATTTCTCTTCAACTTCAACAAGTGATTCCTAGAAACATTTTATTCCTTTATTTATTAAGCATTATTTAGAAGCACACAAAATCTTCCATATTTAACCATGTTATCTTTCTAAGTTTTATTTATTTATTTATTTATTACATTTTTATGCCGCCCAATTCCCGAAGGACTCTGAGCAGCTTACAACATGGACAGCAATAGCACTCAGATGTTATATATTGCTTATCAGAGCTTTACAACACTCCCCAAGCAGTTACAGAGTCAGTGTATTGCCCCCAAAAATCTGGGTCCTCATTTCACCGACCTTAGAAAGGATGGAAGGTTGAGTCAACCCTGAGCCTGGTAGGATTCGATCTGACAACCTGCTGAACAAGTCAGCAGAGGCTCTTTTAGTAGAAGATATCTCTATAGGTTGAACAACATGAGTTACTTTGGCTTACCATACTGATATAAGCGTGTAAAATCAATAAATCTTTTAGAAAGACAAATTTATGTTCATGTTTTTATGTAATTCATTCGTAGCTCTTTGAATACCACACTTCAACAGGTTTCTATAAAGAGCATTCATAGGATCACAAATTAATGGTTATTTTTCTAACAAGAAGACCCACATTTTTAAAGTTTGTCTATAAACAAAAAGTACATACTGTAAATAATTGAAGCATCTGAGATTTATTCATTTTCAAAACTATTCTTTTTTTTTTTTTAAGAAAAAAAAAAAGATATCACCTAGAGCTTTTGTGCAGGGTTTCATTAAGCATCCCTACTGATTCTCATAAGATTCTAAGCTTTTATAAATCCTTTGCCTTGAGATTTACCATTTTGCTCTTGTGATTTACGTTCAGCTTCTGCCACTTGTTTATACACAGCTAGGCCTTCTCTTTGCGTGCTGAGCTCATTCACCATTTTGTTCTTAAGAATTTATTTCCGACAGGCAGGGAAGCACACTGTGAAATCTTTCATGGAGACTTCACATTTGTTCTCCCCTATTTTGTTGTTCTCGGTTTAAAAAAAAAAACCGAGCATAACTTTTTAAAGCAAAGCCATTCACTTTGAGTGCCTGCCAGCTCTGTGGTGTGCACAAAACAGCATGGTAGATTCTGCAGTTCTCTCTGAGCTTTCACCTTCTCAGCCACCTCCCAGCTACTGTTCTGTGTGTGGCACAGCAGAGCAACAGCCCATGATCCTAGTAACTAGCCACGCTCAGCAGGAAGAAGCTGCAGGTCTCTTCCTTCTCTCTTGCTTATATGGCATAATGCTTATATCCAAGAGAGGTGACAATCTGTATTGCCTCTAGCAACAGCAAAATGCAAAGTGTAATATGAGAATATATGTTAGTCACATAGGCTATGAAATATATGTGGCAATGGTGAAAGAGCACTACTACAGGTAGGTCTTTTTTGTTTCACAGCTAAAAGAGGAAAATCCAAAAATGTTCTGAATGTACAGCTACCTAATAATGAAGTACTGAGTCTCAGCCATCCTTTAGAACAGCCCAAATACTTTCAGCCACATATATTTTATTAAGAGTATATTAAGGCCGAAAAATGTTAGTTTCTTTTACCCAAAGTTTTGCAGAGAGCAGCACCTATTGGAATCAATGACAAGAACACCTGGGACTACCATTATCTATCAAGCACTTGCAGAATTTTTAAGAAGACAAGTCAGATTTGTGAACATCTTTTCTTTCTTTCTTTCTTTCTTTCTTTCTTTCTTTCTTTCTTTCTCTTCCTTTCTTCCTTCCTTTTTCTTTTTTTTCTTTCTCCCTCTTTTTTTCTTTCTTCTTCTTTTCTTTCACAATCAGAAGCATACATCGACAAACCCAGAAGCTGTTGTAAGATTAGAGCAATTTTCCAGAGGTGAAAAGGCAAATGTCAACAGTATTCTTCACAACTGAAAGAATTATTATTATTATTATTTATTTATTAAATTTATACCCCACCTCATTTCCCTGGTCAAGAATACATATAGTTTATTAAGAAGACTGTTAGGGCCTAAAAATATTGAGCTGCACAACTTATTTTTATATGATAACGAAGGTATACAGACATTATAGATAAAATGTGACTATTAGGACATATTTAACTTATCAGATTACAAACTGCCTTCTCTTCGAATTCCAGTTTATTGTATTTTTCCCCAAAACAAGGTTTTTGTGAGACCGGAGAAATCATTCCCTTATTCGCAGCATCTGATAAATGTATTATGAATTTAATGAATTTAACTCTTACTAAAAATAAGAACCATTAAAATGGTTGTCATTCAATTTTCTTGTAATAACACTTAGAAGCAAATTCTTGACTGTCATTTGCTCCCGAGTCTCCATAGTCTGCTACCAAGCTAGATTTGAATTCATGGAACTGATGGATCATTTTGACTACTATGTATTGGTAATCCTAAGGGGTTCTATCCATGTACTAAAACCCTGAACCCTTAAGCACAGAGAAAAATATAAATTGAGGTCAAAGAGTAAACAATAATATGAAACTGATATTAAGGTTCTGCTTTGGAGGTTTATTGAACTGTGATGGGCCACTTTTTATATGACTAGTAAACTGCTTTGATTTGGTATTCAAATAAATCTATCAGGCATAAGACAAACAACAGATCGAAGGATAGAAAGCAGATTTGTTTGTCTGCATAATTTTGTCATGAAGTTGTCATTCATATAATGATTTGTTTTATTCTTATATTTACATGAAGTCCCAGAAAGTAATGTTAAATATCAATTTAAATATGATTTATGTATTTTAATTTTAAAAATAGACAGGTAGAACTCATTGCCAGACAACTAGTGAAGTTTTTATTTGTTTATTTAGCATGTGGCATACAATGTCAGGGAAATCTACAAATGCTACATACAATGCAATTCTGACAGCCTAAATTGCTAGTTCATTCTGTCCAGCACTTGTGTATCTATCCTTGATGCACTACAGGGGTCAATCTAGCTTATGCCACCTGACTAGTGGTGCTCAGGTTGCTGGCTTCTGGGCTCCTCCACTGGTCTCGTCTTGTGTTGTGTTGCCCCGTGTCTGGCCAAGTCTGGCACTCTCTACACACAAGAACATCAGGATATTTGCAATATTGCATGCTTTCAAACTGGGGGGAAAGGAACCAGGGAGTGAATGGCAGGAGCTCATCCATTTTGTGGAACCAGGCTTAAACCTACTGAAGTGCATTTCCGGCCAGCAGTTCCAGCCTCACTAAGCCACTGCACCACCACATTCCTACTGGTGAGGTGATAGCTTTGTGATAACACAACCTATATACAGTATACCGTAATCCTATTTCCTGTTATTTGAACATTTTGCTTCCTGAGTAGTTTTAGTACTTGCTCTTTTTGGTAGAATTCAAAACACAATAAGGCTGAATACATTTAATCAGAACCTATAATTAAATGTGCTAAACTGGTTTTTTAATCATAAGGAGATAGGAAACATGATCACTTTTTATTTGTCTTAGAGTTCCTCCTCCTCCTCTTCCTCTTTCTCCTCTTCCCCCCCTCCTCCTCCAGAAAGTCTGACATGTTTTCAACTATTTCAGAGGGGAAATGGATGAGTAAATTCTTCTGCTTCAGAAAGATGCTTAGAATTCAGCAAACTTCCCTGTACAACTTTCATGGGGATTTTGATCTGGCAGGCTTAGTGTATACACATGACAAATGAATAATCCATGGACTTGAAAGTTAGTTTATATTCATTCACATGCTGCACTATACCTACTCAGAAATTTCTAACACAAGCTATTAAGTCATAAACGCATTTTTGAAAGAAGCCTTTAAATTTAAAATTACCTGACATATTCAACTAAATTGTAAGACAATAGATAAATCCAAAGAGGAATAACTGCATTGTGAAGTTTCAGTTAAATCTCATTTCCATAGGCTCTTATAGATTAGAAAATAAAATGAAAGTCTAGATATAGTAGAAAGAATTATATGCATTCTTACTGAACTTAAAGCTGTATTGCGTGTTCCCTTGCAGTCCTATAATTATTTTATTCCTTTCATTTGATACATTCTCCTTTGATATTTGGGCAAAGCCTATTATCATACATCACTATACTAATATGTTACATCTACTAAATGCAACAACCATCAAAAATATACCACTAGGCTGATGCCGTACACATGCGTTTGTCTGCATGATGGGGGGCGGGGGGAGAGGAAAGGAGAGATAACTTTGAAAAAGGTATGCAGAAACAAGTAAGTAAAAATAAAAGGGAACTCAGTTTGGGAGAATGAGAAGGCATTAGAAAAAAACCTCCTTTGTTTAATTTACTTGGAAGTATTGACAAGGCATGTGGATGTATCACAATAAAAATAGATCTAGTTATATAGAACACAGGATTTTTTTTATACTGGCTGGGTTCAAAAATATTACTAACTCATGAATTGTTTTTATTGAATAAATCCATTTGGCTGGATTTATACATGACATTATGCTAAGCTTATCATATTTTAGTTTTCCTTAAAATGTTAACTGAATAACTGATTCATCTTGTTATTAAGTTTAGAATTAAATGCATTTATTAGTGAAAACTTTTATAATTTCCTGCCAGAAATTTGAGTTACGTTTGATGGGACAAAGTTTTAACAATTCAAGTTATTGTCCAGGCAAACCATGTGATTTATAGCTGATCTAAATATCTATGCCAAACTACATTCTAAATGTGAAATTTCCTTTAGGACATTGCCTACATAAGATAGCAATGGCAAACCATTCTTGCATTCTACAGAGAAGAATATATTAAAGTATTAAACTGTGCAATCCTTGATGCTATATTGAATACATTTCATTACTCAACTAGATAACATCATCAGTGCTAGTGAGCATAAGGTTTTGTCTTAGTTGTATACAGTAACTTGCCTTGCCCTCCAATGTTGGTGGAGGTTTTTCCTGGTAGTTCTTGATTTGTATTCCACCTACCATATATCAAAACTATTTTAGAAACAATCAACAGACTACTACAACCACATAGCATCACCATAGCATAGAAACCAACTAAATCCTTCCAAAATAACTTAAGTAAACTAAAAGACCCAGTACCCCAAGAAGAAAAACAGGAGTTAGCTATAATGTACAGTTCAAACACATACAATGTTAGCTGCAACAACCTCTATGTAGGACAGATGGGCAGAAGACTAGCAGAGCACATCTATGAACATCAATTAGCAGCCAAAAGGAATGCCTTTGGAGATTCTCAGTCATCCAAGGTTGTCCCAAAGGTGCTTTTGCAAAAGGCAACTGGATAAGAAGTAACATATCTTTGAGAAAAAAACAAAGTCGAGTTGCCCTTTGAAAAAGCACCTTTGGGTATATCCAGAAGGAATTAAGAAAACTTAATTTCACAGCACATGACACTCAACCATAGTGTCAACTGGGAAACTGTAAGCATTCTAGACCAAGGTATATAAAAACCCTAGGGAATTCCTGGAAGTTTGGCATTCAGATAAATCAGCCATCCATACAACAACATTTGCACACCTTTCAACGGACAATAAAAATCTAAGTAGGAAGCAAATTGCTTCCAGCAATCTCTCCATATCTTCCCCAGTAACTTCTACCTGTCAAGGCTGAAGATAGATAGGATCGTTGAATAAACTGCTAGCCATGAGTTCTTAATAATAAAAGTCTTTATTCTTAGTTGCAGGACACAAGGAAAAGGGAATGGGAGTTAGGACTTTGCCTCCAAGGAGACTACATCCTAATACAAGTCTAGAGTCAAGGTAAGTTGAGTCCAAAGTGAGCACATGGGGCTCGGGTTCAGGTTTATATAGTAGTGACACTATGCTGCCATCTACTGACATCCCATATACGTTACAGTACAATACATAATATACATTGCCATCTAGTGGCTAAGTCGGGGGTAGAGCCTAATGGCATGGATTTATCCGTGACACTACCCAAACAAGCAGGGATTAGCATACAAATCAATCAAGCAGTGTTTGTATCATATTCTAATACCTAAGAATACAATATTAGGAACTGCCAAGGAGAAAATCACATCTGCATCAACACTAGGGAAAGCTATTGTATGTAAACAGGAAGCAAATTTACTAGAACTGATGATGTTATCTAGTAAGGTAATGAAACATCTATGGGCAAATAACTAAACTCAAAAAGCACCAAGGACTTCAGTCTAGAAAACCACATGGATATGTCCATAAATGATTAGGAATTAAGGTCGATTTAAAAGAGATTTTATGTGGATTTTTGTAAATTCATGAGTTGACGTATTTTTTAAAAAATCACTATTTTGTAATAGAACATCTTTCAGTACTCAGTGGCATACAAGATTATGCTAGTCACCTGGAATTTCATAATATATATTAAGATAAGTGACCCTGAATGATCACACTTTCATTGCTTTCAACTAGTGCCTCAGTTCCAGATATTATCTGTATCAAAATTGGAGACCATAGTTGACTTTGTTTTCTTTTCTAGTCTCTCTCTGCTCAGAAGAAAGAATAGCAACATGTATAGAGTTGCTTCATGAAGAATCTCTGAAAGTATGTCATCCAGTCTAGGAATGAGGTAAGTAATGAATTCTATCTTTTCTATGTTTCCAGTCAAGAAAATGCAAATAATAAATAGATAAATAACTTGTCAGGTATAGGGAACTGGTAATTTCAGGACAAGATGCAGCCCCTATGCCCCCTTTTAAAGACCTGTTTGAATAATAATGTTGAAAATTGACAAAAGAGATTCTCATCGTTTTAAGATAGCAAAAGCATGGAAACTATACTACTAGCCTTTCAAACTGACATATCACCATTTAGAAAAGAAACCTTACTCAACTCACAGGTTACATACTTGTCTCAGTCATTCAAAGACTGTCCATTCCTAATTTAATCAGATGGGGAAATCTTTTCTTTTTTATTGCTCCCATTCCCAGAGAGAGAGAGAGAGAGAGAGAGAGAGAGAGAGAGAGAGAGAGAGAGAGAGAGAGAACACACACACACACACACACATATAATTATATATATAATTATTGAATTTTAACTATGTAAATGGTTTTCTTTGGGTTCTCAGTAAGTACAGTATTTGCTATTAATATTTTGATTAAAACATTTAAATATATTCAGAACAAAGAACTATTACAGATTTTATCATGTTTTCTTGATCTTGTCTGAAACTCAGTCTTTCTGTGATAAAGAATTAGACAAAAATGATCCTTTTCTGACTAAAAGCAAAGGCTTCAGTTGAGAGTGCAGTGTTCCCTGACAGATATATCTTCAGAATACTAATTCCCAGTTACATTGAGAACTCATTAGTGTGAGGCAGCATTTTCTAAACAGGTTTTAAAAGCTTACTGCCTTGCACTGAAAGTCAAGGAAATTGCATACCTTTAAGTGCTAGGAATTTAAAAGAAGTAAGAAGAAGCAAAGAGGAAAAAAATTCTGAAGTGACACCCTATTCTGTCTTCGGGTAGACTTGCTGCAAGACTTATAATTACAAAGTACCTGACCTCCTCCCTCTACCTCAAAGCATAGATTCTATTAAATTTTATTGCTCCCACATTTTGTGAAGTTCTCTGTAGAAGAGCATTTTATGAATCAACCAAATGGCTCAGACCTCCTTGTAATTTGTGTTGTTTATTAAGGTTCTAGTTCCTGACTAAGCAAGAGTATTGTTTACTTCTTTAAGATGACTCCCAGGTGATGTTTGCTTTCATACCTTTTTTTTTAATTTTCCACAACAAAGAACAAAGTGAGCCAGACTTCATGAAGAAAATATAATGCTTAATTGTGCACTGCACACCATCTGACTGCACCTGTAAAATGTTTGCATACTTCCATCCTTTATTAACAAGGGAGTAGATTTAAATCCATTAGGAATCATCTCATTGCCTCTGGCAAGCTCAAAGTGCTTCTACCATTTGCTGCATGATTTATTTTTCAGAATAATTGTTCCCTTTGTGGTAAAGATGCATTGATTTTATAAAGTAATTCCTAGGAATTTAATGATTGTCAGTTATGGTCTTTTCCCAGATCTGATTGCATCAGAATGGTGTCTGGGAGGGAAAAGGCATGGCACTAAATATGTATTGTTTCATATTGGATATACCATTCATGTCTATTAGTTTTTTTTCTGGGTGCAGATAGATTAGCCATAGTTTACTGTCCAACTTTTTATCATTATACTGCTACTGTTATGCACATAAAAGGGAATAACCAAAGGCCAAAGTAACCAAAGGCCACTTCCTGTGGAACTGTCCATATTAACTACCTACAGTGATGTTACCAAATAAATACATTCTTTTCTGGTTTCTTACCTTATTCCCTATGTTTTACCTCAATTTAACTGTTTTACTATTTGCTGATGTTCCATAAATAACATCAAACTATACTTTGCTAGCTATGTTGAGTGGCATGTATGCTTGTTCTCATTTAAATAATAAAGACTGCTTGGAAATGTGTTGGGTGCAAACTAAATTGGAATTTATCCACAGTAATTTTCCAACAAATTTTGGTCTTCAGTCTTTTTTGTTGAATAAAAACAGTTGAATATTCTATCCATGTATATTTAAAAGTAAGTGATAACTGGGAGTATATAAGTCCAAGGAATGTAATTTGAGTCCATGTTTATGTGGGGCTCATTTATAATTTGGAATATTTCAGGAAGTTAATAGCAGGAGGTCTGGTGTAAACAAAGCCTCCAACTGGTTTATTAGAGGGTTGACAATATATATGCAATAGGTATACATCATATCAGTGTCCAAGGCAAGAAGTTTATGCATTTAAGAATTATGGTAAATTATGATGAATGGAACTTTAAGACTTAATGGTGTCAAAGATTCTCAAAACATACTTATACAGGGTTGAATGATGAACTTTAGGATTGTGAAATCTAAAGTGACAGAGCAAAAGTAATTGAGCATTCAGCATTTTTCAAAAAAGGAGCTAAATATTTGTGCTAGAATTAAATTTACTAACACATTTTCAACAATTCATAGCTAAAATTATTCTCTCTACATAGAAATCTATGGTGTCAACATAAAGTTTATTTTACCCTGTACTATCACCTCTTTTCTTTTTATGAAGACTTTGGAGAAAACATATCAATGTCTGCAAATAACCTTATTATATTCTGGTGTTTCCTGAAGTCAAGAGCTTTATACTGCAAATTTCTGCAACAAAAAAACCATACTGGTTTCAACATAACTAGAATACCAATCATGCATTGTTCTGGCTCACATGGAAGCCATTTTTTTCTTCTTCTTGTAAACATATGCATAGAACATGTCAATGCTGCAGGGGACCTGACATTATTAGAGCAGCATTGGGAGACTGTGGTAGCTTATCCAAAATACCCATATGTGAGCACTTAGAATTTAGTAGCTAAAATGGACTATTTTCTGCTTTTATATATAACTATGACTATAGAGCTACTACCCTTGTGGGGGGGGGGAGGAAATGGTCCTTTATTTCTGGGGTACCTCAAAGATCTAAATGAAATGCACTTCATCAAAAAAAAAATCAAAGCTTTTGGTGACATCTCTGCCCTCCCCTCAAAAATTAAGTTTTCATATTAACTTCCAACTAATCTTCAAAGCAGGTTCAAATATCAAAACAACTTTCATGTGCATTTCTATAACATTTCAAAGTTAGGGAAACTACCAGATCACACTGAATCCTAGCATTACTATATTTAGTGACAAAATATTTCATAACGTAGACCTTACCATGAAATCTTTAACATATATGCATCAAAAATAATAGATGTGACATATGCAATAAATTGTTATGATTCTGTATCATATTGTTAAGTATTAATTCTTCAGGATTTACAATTTTTCTGGTGTTCTTTATAAAACTGTTATATAATAATGCAAGCTGCTAAGTGATGCTTTTTACTGCTCCAAATTTTCAACTAGAAGCCAGAGGCTGGGTAAAATAAGGAGCAATAAGTGGCAGAAAAGTAGAAAAATTAAAATAAAAGTATTCATTCATTTAAAGGAATCTGTTCATCAAAGAACATCTCAAGTGCAACATTACACTTGCAGTTCTTTGTCATCCTGAATTTAGTTCACACTAGTTTCAGTTACAGCAGAACCTTTAGACTATTGAGCCTCGGTGGCACAGTGGTTAAATGCAGCACTGCAGTCTCTGCTGACTTGTTCAGCAGGTTGTCAGATCGAATCC
>JANHGC010003306.1:0-11441 GCA_027560395.1 Boaedon fuliginosus | reverse complement strand
GAGGACCCAGATTGTTTGGGGGCAATATGCTGACTCTGTAACTGCTTGGGGAGTGTTGTAAACCTCTGATAAGCAGTATATAAAAAATCTGAGTGCTATTGCTTCGGGAGTTGGTGGCATAAAATGTAAATAAATAAATAAATAAATTGTACGTAATCTTTTTTTCCACAGCTATGCGGTTAAGAGAGGAGAAAACTTCATCTTTCTAGAAGTGAAGTATAAAATGTAATATATCATAATTTGAGCAATGGTTTCCGGATATTATTGCTTTATAGAAAAAAAGATGTGGACTATGGAATTTGCTATCTTTCCTAGCCTTTGAACATTTACCTTTAAATGCAGAGTCTTTGTCTCAAAAGTTAATTTTTGAGCTGAGTTATAGCTGAATTATAAAAATATAAATAAAATAAAAATGGTTTCAGCTGCATCCAGGCATGCTGTCTAAGAATTATTGTAAATATATTTGCTTGCTCTAGAGATAATTAAATCAGATGAATCTGTAAAGAAAAACTTGTAAAGAAAGAAGCACAAAATGTTTTGTGTATGGATTATTCCTTGCATGAACAAGGAATTCTCGATGGTCCATCCATAGATTTAGACATATGTTCCATCCATAAGTGGGCCCAGAATCTCTGTACTTTGTCCACACAGGTATTTTCCCATTTGGGAAGAGGAAGAAAAGGAGGGAGTGAATGACTTAAAAGGAAGTGAAAGAAAGATAGGTGTGGGAAGGTTAGAGAAGAGTCAAACAATCTAGTTGGAGATGGTGGGGGTGATGGATAGACATTTAAAGGGACACAAGGGAAAGGATGATGAAGAAAGATTAGGGCAGGTGCAGATGGTTATACTGCACTAAAATTCAAGGGAAGCCTAAATCACAGTCACACATAGCTATTAGGAGGTAATGGAAAGAAACCAGCAAGAAGATTGGGGGACGTGGACCAACTTTGCCTACTAACCCAATGAATCCCTTTTGAATTTCACTCTTCTGAAATCTAAAGCAACCAAGATGTACATTTATGTTTGGCTGAATTACAGTGTTCTGAAACAGTGTATCTGAACCTGTGTGTGTCCTGTGCAGGGAATAGTATTCAATTTTTGCTCTGTGAGTAGTTTGCTGCAGATTGAATATTGCAATAGTACTGCATGGCATACTTTTGAGATTGTCATCCTCCTGTGCATTTTACCATATTTCAAAATACTCAGTGGCCAAGATGCACAAAACTCTATCCAGCCTACAAAACGGATTGGGCAAGCCTGCTAGATTTTTTTTCCTGCTCCCTTGCTACCACTTGACTCTTTGTACAAGCTACTCTAACTGCCTACTTTGGCTTGCATTCAGCATAAGATGCTGCTCTTTGAAAAATGTTTGCTCAGGCACTTTTGGGAATGGGTTGTTTAGATGCTGCATTTAAGTCCTTCCCAAAGTGGTCCTTTCCAAGTTGTGTTTAGAATTCCCACCATTTTCAACTAGGATTTTTGTGTTTAATAATCGATTACTATTGCTGTTATCAATTGTTTTAATTATATGATATTTTATGCACTACTTGTGATAATGATTTCCACACACATTCTTACATAGAAAGTTCCCACAGATTTTATAATAGGTTTCTGTTTTTAATCAGTGAATGTCATGTTAGCTGTAATGACTCCATGACAAATACATTATTTGGAAATACAATGATATTAACAGAGGTCAACTGAACTATTTCTGTGGGAAATGCAATTTGAGGTTCCAGGCATGTGTGAAAAATCTTTAACATAACATTGTAAAGATCTCTAACATAACTTTGTTAAAGATGGCTCATAACCCTGAATGGCTTTTTTGCAGCCTTACAGTTCAGCCTAATATTTCTGTAAACATAATATTAAAAATCTGCAAACTTGCTTAATATTTAAATATTAATATTTGGTTGTTTGTTGAATTGTCTGCCTAGGAATGAAAAGCATGATTTAAAAAGCGAAAACTGATAATATTCCAGGAGATTGCTTTATAGCTTTAAAATCTGATTCTGGATCCATTTGTTGTGAGTTCATTGGGGTTGTTAAGTGGGTGACCTGACTACATTTTATGACCATTTTTATGAAGCAAATCATGTGGTTGGTATGTGAATCACATGGTCATTAACAAAACACATGATCATTAAGCGAATCGATTCTTTCAGATGGTGTTTTTGTCATAAACTGATTTTTTTAAAAATCACAAATTGCTGTCATATGACTGGGATGCTGCAATGATTGTTGCTTGTTGCCAAGCTCCCGAAATAAGATCACATGACTTCATGGGTTATGTGAGGGTTGTAATTTAGAGGAAGGATCATAAATAGCTATTTTTGAGTCTGTTGTAACTTTGGTCATCAAATGTTAAGTGAGACTACCTGTAAATTTAGATTTTGCAATATATCTGACATACATGGAATTTTATGAATATGTCTATGGAGATTCTCAGTCATCTTGGTCATGGTTGTCCCAAAGATGCTTTTTTCAAGAGGCAACTGTACTTTCTTGGTTTTTCGTTGCAGATATTCTGCTTCTCATACAAGAAGCTTCTTCAGCTCTTGAATGAAATTATTCATAGTCAGGTAAAATGGAAAATTAGGCCCTAAGCGAAGTAGCTGTAAAGATTGCATATTTTCCTGCGAGTTGTACAGCCATCTGTTGTAATCAGCCACTGAAAAATAATCAAATAAGTGAATTAGTTATTCAATCAGCAGGTTTCTATTATCTGAAGATTATCGGCATGAATAACTAAAGCTATTGCATTATGTGATCTATGTATTGGGACCTCAAAACCTCAAAACTGTAAATCTCATGTTTTGGGGGAAGTACAATTCCTTCCTGATCATGTTGATTATCAGTTTATGTAGACTGTCAATACCTATATCTTGCCTGGACTGAATTTCAAAGTATTGAAGTAATAAGTAGGTACAGTTGTATTTGGTGAGATGAAATAATATATTGGAATAAATTTACCTTGCCATTATATTGACCTGTTGTTATTTTATCAGATGAATTGTGGGGGGGTGTATGTGTGCGTAAGCAAATTATGGAAGGCTTTATGCAGTATATAAACATTTTTTTCAGTGCCTCTTGTAGTAATCTGCTACATAGAGGCCTGACTAAAACTGGTTGTTTTGTAGTGCATGCTTCAAAGCTTATATAGATAGGCAGGCAGAGTTTTTTTTTTTAAGCAAGAACAAATTGGTTTTACTCTCATATGACAGGAAGTAAGTTGGGTTTTGCTTGAAAGAGTACGTGTAATTTAAAGTCTGTTCAAACCTTTGGGATGTGTGTATTTTGGTACAGAAGGAGAAATGGATTTAATTGTTTTAACTAGTTACTATTCTTTATGAAAGCATAATACTACTTTGCAATAAAAACAGGCCAGAGGCAAAATGACAACTTAAGTATAAAACTGTGAGTAAAACACAAGGTAGTATCACATTTAAGAATGTTTAAATAAATCATTAGATAATGCTGAACAAATAATAAAGGCATGTGAGTTAAATTATAACTAGGAGAATATTCCAAGCAAGGTAGACATTCTCTCTTTTGCATTCCTGGATTAAAAAGGCGTGCCAGAGATTGATTTTGGTGCGTTCAATGTATATTCTCTTAACTGGTGTATAACTTGCTTTCTCAGCCAGATCCAGTCCCTAACATTATGAATTATAATATTGTAATAATGGAATAATTTTACTTGTACTATTAAATACAAGACAAATGAACATCATACAGGTAGTCCTCAATTTACAACCACAACGGGGACTTCTGTTGCTAAGCAATATAATTGAAATGTGCCCTATTTTGCAACCTTTTTTTTACCATGGTCATTAAGCAAATCCAGATTCACCCATTTCCTTATTGAAGCCCCTGACTCAGGTGGTTTTCTACCAGTTTGGCCAGGTTCGGGCGAACTGTTAATGTTGCGCCTGTTGTAGCGAACTGGTTCAGTTGGTTTTTGTAAATAAAAATAAAAATAAATTTTGGGGGGCCCTCCCACCCGCCTGCATACTATAGCCACCTTTATTTGCTCTGTTTTCAGCACAGCTGATCAGTGCGCCTCAGCTGTTTTTCAGCGTAGGGGCTTCTGCAGGAAGTTTGTTTAAGTGGAGAAACAGCTGAGGCGCGCTGCTGCACTGATCAGTTGTGCTACAAACAGAGCATGCGGGCAGGTGGGAGCCCCCTCCCCCATTTTTAAAAATTTATTTTTTTTACAAAAACCAAGTGAACCAGTTGTTACACCGTTTGAAACACACCCCTGCCCTGACTAGGTTGCAAATGGTCACATGACCTTGGGACACTGCTACCAATGTAAATACATGCTGGCTGCCAAGTGCCCAAATTTTGATCACATGACCATGGTAAAACAGTTAAATCTGTGTTATTCTTTTCTTGGTGGCACTAATTTCTTCATAACTATCTTTTCCTTTATCTTGGTATGGCGTTTAATGGCCTTCAAATGGGTTGCACTGAACTGCCTTGTCCAATGGGTGGGCATATCAGAAATATGAACAAGATATGTATTCAACCATTAAAAAACCATTCATTATTTAGTATTTTGATTTTTTAAAAAATATGTTACAAACTTTATTTTGAAAACATAAAATATGTACCATATCAATAATTCTACCTCTTTACTTGATGAGAATGCCTTTATCTCCAGTTCTGCTCATGTTAAAGGCTCTTCAAAAGTTTATTATGTTGTAAAATGGCATAATTTATGCAACTTTTATGTATTTTTAAAGGCAAAGAGCATTTTCATTTTGTTTAATTAATAATTATAAGAAGGACAGCAAATTATTTATATTGAAGCGTTAATGTATTGCTCCTGGTACTAGAAGTTTAATGATTTAGGGGTTTTGAGGGAATAAATTATAATTTGGTTTAAAACTTGAAGCATTTCAGTATGTTTATTGACAATCACATATATAGTTTTTGTTTTTCATTTCAGCTGTAGCCGTGACATGGAGAATAAAGAAACCCTCAGGGGATTGCAGAAAATGGATGATCGCCCAGAGGAGCGAATGATCAGGGAAAAACTCAAGACAACATGTATGCCCGCTTGGAAGCATGAATGGCTGGAAAGAAGAAGTAGGAGAGGCCCTGTGGTAAGTAACTCTGAAATCACTTAAAAAGCAGAATTGCTGAAAGCACAGAATTTGCTTTCTTACCTTATATTACCTTACAGTTGGTACTGTAAGAAATTGTAATGAAATCCCTTTTGCTTCATTTTTTTCATGCTGCAGTTTTCACTGCAAGGATAGCTCTGCAATGCCTCACCAAATCAAATCCAACAAATTTCTGTTGATTAAAATGACATAACACTGCCCTCTATGGGTAATTTTTTTTACTTTCTGCTTCATTGGTTGAAAACAGTTGTGATTACAAAAAACTAGAAGGAAGATATATTTTATATTTGTACTAGCTGATGACCCAGCCTCGCTTGGGTTTTTTTATTTTTTATTTTTTGAAAGAAAGTATATTTGTGCCAGAATGGTGCAAGCAGCTGAAGTCCCTTTCAGGCTGAATTGGAGGGTTCCAGAATGTTCCTCCTGCCCGCTCCTCCACTTGCCTCAGTTAAGCTCCGTTTGAAAAAAGTGTTATTTTAAAAAAGGGGCTGTCCTGCACATGCTCAGTAGAACTTTTTCGTGCTGTTTTTGCTGATGGTGTGTGTGTGTGGGGTCCCCTTTGCCACACCTTTTAAGGGGGGGAAAGGGGGCAAAGAAGCCTATGACCCCTCCCTCCTAGTGCTGATTTTGCAACCCTAAGGAAGTAAGTGTGAAATTTGGGCGAGATTGGTGCAGGGATGTGGGTTTGTATAGAGCAAAAAGGTTGGACATCCATGTGCTGCAAGGACAGGAGGAAGCTGGGGGGGATTATTATGGGAAAGTTGGCAAATCCCCACCTCTATTTTCTACCTCTTCCTCACTCTCCATGAATGGTTACCTGGCTGTCCAGACCCAAGACAAGAAGCATGAAGAAAAACAGAGTAGCCCAGAGTGGAGAGAGCGGCATCAGTGTTACAGCTTTAGGATAGGCAATGAAGGCCAAACCAGGACCTGTAAGACAAAAACAATGTTTGAGAATGGAGACTGCAGGAAACTCTTACAAGTTATAAGAAACTAACTTCATAGAGAAGGACCTCTTCTTCTTTGGAAGAAGCTTTCAAGGTCTCAGCCAGGAGTTCACAATTTTTCTGGAACTGAAGTCCATGCTCAACTTTCAGATGGTAGATGACCTTAAGAAATTTATTTTTAATTCAGTCAAAATTTAACTGCATCTATCAAATATGCCACTAGCACTTAGCACTAGCACTTAGACTTATATACCGCTTCACAGTGCTTTTACAGCCCACAGTGCTTGCAAGCGGTTTACAGAGTCAGCCTATTGCCCCCAATAATCTGGGTCCTCATTTTACCAACCTCAGAAGGGATGGAAGGCTGAATCAATTTTGATCCTGGTGAGATTTGAACTGCCAAATTGCAGGCAGGCGGCAGGCGGCAGAAATAGACTGCAGTTCTGCTCTCTAACCGCTGCACCACCACCAATAGTCTATAGTTCATAAGACTACTGTCTTTTTAACTCAGTTACCTTCGACCACACCAAACATTACAACCCACTGCTTATATTTTAGAGCAATCCTGCTTAAAATCCTTTTTTTTAAAGGCGATCCCCCTGAATCCAGGTGCAAAACAGGCATTCTAACACCGAGGTACTTTAACTCACACAAAACCCTTGAAAGAATCTGCCTCTCAAAAGAAAGAGAAAACCACTGGCAGGAAGGAATTTCTGACTGCTGCTCCTTACCTGACTCTGCCACCTGGGAGATGTCTACTCCCTGCTCTGATGCCATGAAGCCCAATACTGAAAATACTACAAAGCCAGCGAAGAAGCTGGTGGAACTGTTGATCACAGCCAAGAGATATGCATCCCTGTAGAGAGGAATGGATAAATTCAACACAACCAGAAGTGGACACCTACTGTATTTTTCGGAGCATAAGATGCACTTTCTCCACCCCCAAAAGTGGAAATGTCTGTACATCTTATACAGTGAATGTTGCTGAAGCCCCGCCCACCTGCTGGCCCCCACTCTTCGACCTCTGCCTCCCAGCAATTTGCCTCCTTGCAGCAAACAGCCTGTTTCAGCTTCAGCACAGCCTGATTAGCACAAGCAGCTGGTTGTCGGTAGGATCGGTCTTGTGACGATCAGCTGTTTCAGGCTGCAGGGATTGCCATCACCTATTGCTGCCACCGCATGCTCCAGTTTCAGCCTCCGCACGCCCAGTTTTTGGCCTCTTCATGCCGTGTTTTTGCCCCTTCTGATTCCCGCCGCTAGAAAAGGAAGCAGAGGAAAAAGTAGAATCCCCCCCCCCGTTTTCCTCCCCAAAAGCTAGGAGCATCTTATACTTCAGAGCATCTTGTACTCCGAAAAATACGGTATATCATCTATATCTCTTTTTATTTTATAGCTATATTTGATTTAAACAATATTTTGAAATAGAATGAAGGTGTTTTATCATCTTTACGAATTATATTTAGATTTGGTTCTATAACTATCCAATGATTTTTAAAAATAAAATAAATTTAAGTTGTAGTATATTTTTAATCTTTTACACATATATTACACACACACAAACACACACAACACATATATATCTACACACACACACTCATACGTATATGTTAAAAATAGTCATTGACTGATTTCATTGAGACTAATTATCTTGTCTTCCATAGAAATATCAATTTGAATAGTGTATACTAGAATAATGTGAACATTCTGTGGGATTCATTATCAAAACTAAGAGACCTATCTGTATGCCAAAGTAAATGTAAAAACAGCAGAAGGCGATGTCATCCTCTTTCATAAATTATCATTCATTGCAATATGTGAAAAAAATATGATGAGATATAGAGAAAAGGATATTTCCCTGGTTTTTCTACACCTACTCGGTAATCGGTGTAACTTTGAGATGGATGAAAATTAAATATAAATAGGAGATTTGCCCTTTCGTAAGCAATAACTTTGTTTAATTCATGCTTTTCACTCACATAGGCCTGCAAGGAATAATATAAAAGTAACATTATATACTGTTTAATTTGAACACAAACTTTACAGAAACAAAAAATATTTGCCAGGAAACATCTCCATGACTGTCCTTGAAGAACTTTTTGTTTCTCTTTGCATCTCATGGAAACAGAAGGTATTAACACACTTCATTGTGCCATTAATTTAAATTACTTAAGTTTAATATATTTTTGTATTGAATTAAACATACATTTACTAACTGAAACAAGTAAGCATATGGTTTAGTTTAAAGTTAACAAGATTCTTGATGAACACAAGAAGCAAAAATACAATAATGTATCAGAAAGTGGAACATTTTTTAATTTCATACTTGTATTTATTGCAAAGGAAATTCTCAAGTATCTAACCAATAAACCTGTTGAAAAATATGAATGGATTTAGCTCTATATAACTTTTTAAAGGCATGTTTTCCAACAAATCAAATTGCGAAAAAATGTTATCTTGAATATAAAATTTTAGAATCACGACAAATAATTTGTTTGAAACAGTCCTAAACAAATGCAATATTAATAAAGTTACTTTCTTAATTATTTTAAAATGCAATTTCTCTCCGATTAAAATGCTGAATACACATAGTGTTGAAAACTACATTTTAAAATTTTATATACTTTACCGGAAGTGATGCAAGCCAGCCAAATTTTTCTTCCAATTTATTCATATCTCTGTCAAACACATTTAGAAATCTATAGCGAAGGTGGTGATCATCAGATAAATTAAACTGTCTCCTTGCATAATGATAGCTTTCATTATTGCCTTGTCTAGGAAAGTCTAACCATTCTGGATGTCCAAATTCATTACCTATTTTTAAAAAAACAAAAAACATGGAAAGACATAAAAAATATGGATCTTCGGTAAATATCCTTGGAAAATGTATTTAAATACAGTTGCAAAACAAAACCCTGAAATTAAAGCTGTTACTTCAATGTAAATGTTGAAATCTTTAAACTATCTATGATATTTTACTTACTGTAAAAAATGTGTTGCTAGATACTAAACAGACTGAGCAAATTTGTACTCCTCAGTTACCATGTATTGTTTAAAAATTACAACAACTCAAGGACTAGGAAAACAATTTAAAAATTATTACTCCAACCTATTTGTCATTATATATTAATTTTTTGGAGGAAAAGAGAGTTGGTGTAAATCAATCAAGACAACTTCCTAAAAAAAATAATGGATTATAGAAGAAATTGAGCAGACCATGACAAGTCTGAACTAATTATTATTCTCAAAGTCACCCCACCTATTTCATGAAAAAAAGGAAAGAAGCATTTGCTAAGACATTGACTTTTGCAATTCTCTCTAGTTGCAAATCTTAGACCTGTGGGCTACAAGAGGTAGGAAATGATGTTCCAAATAGTTGATATAAAAATGGTTTTCATGAGTGGTTTTGCCTCCTTCCTAGGGCTGAGGAAAAGTGACTAGCCAAGGTCAGAAAGCTGGCTTTATGCCTAAAGTGGGACTAGATCTCATGATCTCTGAGTTTGTAGGCTGATGCCTTAATCACTACACCAAATTTAGTCTCAAGAGGAGTAATATATTATTACCTTAATCATTGGGTTGACAGACTACAAAACATAAGATTTATATGTTTTTTCTATAAATATATTTTGCATATTTTTTTCAAAATGGTAGCATAGCATCTCTGGCTTTAGCTATAACATGACCATACCTTTAGGTATGATCACCATTATCTTTTTGTCATTTGATCGTAGCAAAAACAAAACAAAACAAAACATTAGTTTGTGTGTTTCAGTTTAGACCATACAGTAAATGGTTGAGATTTTATATAATATAGTATATTAATGTACTGTGTACATTAACAAGAATAAGTCTACATACCTATAAGTAATGTAAAAGGAGACTCTTGTGCTCTTAATATTATGTAGTTTTCTGATGGTAACCACATGACTATTATCTAAGGTTGTTTTGATTCATCTAGAAATTAGCATTCTAGATTACTGATGCTTTTTCCTAGCTTTCTGAAGCTTCCATTTAGATGCATATTTGATAACCAGAAACAAAGGACAAGGAATTCAGAAATGAATATTTTTAAAAAATGCTTATGTCACCTGAAGATTTGGGAAGACAATAACAATTTCCATGTTTTTTTCCTGTGCTAATGGTGACAATTTGACAGATATGACCTACTCAGATTGCTCTAGTGTAGCTAAGTTTTCTGCAAAAATATAAAAATTCAATTGAATTGAATTCAATGCTCTGAACCTACAGTAAGATAGAAAGGTAGAAATGTAGATAATGATCAGCTGTTTTTATTCTGTGTATAAATAAACCACATCTGTAATATCCTAAGATTTTCAAAGCTAGAACATTTTTGTTTTATTATAAATTATGAATATTTCCCCTCAGGTACCAATAAAGATCCAATAAAGGATTTATTTTGTGATCAGGTTTTCAAAGTAATATATTTATTTAAAAAACTACAACACAAAATGCACAGAAATAATTATAATCCAGAACTGACATTAGATGCAGTTGTATATAATTCTATATAATTCTTTTATCAGTACAAAGCCAGTACAAAGTATACTTAAATGAAGACTGCTACTAGAGTTCTTCAGATATTTCAAAATTCACTTGCATTTACTACTGATTGAGAGCGGTTTATCTAGAAATGCTATCAGCATGCCTACAAAGGCTGGGTGATCCACTAGATACTTAATTATACTGCAAAGAAAACTGAAAGAGGTGTCAAAATTGACAAGTAACAAAGCTATCTGGTACCTTCATAGCTTAGTGCAAAAATGTGCAAAATAGCCCTGTCAAGATATTTTTGCAGACTCTCCCAGACAGACTAGCTTTAAAAAGAGCCATTAAAAATTGTCATTTAAAAATATGAAAAAATGAACTTCCCAAATGACAGCTGTCAAGCTTCATGAATAAATTAATATGTATGAAGCAATAGACATGCAAAATTATAATCAATGATTATTTATATCCTTGTAAGCTACTACTCTTTCTACTACACATACACACAAACACTATGGGTAAATATATAAATGGCTTAGTTCAAAATTTTATCTAGCTATATGCTACACATTTATTACAAATAGATAGACCTGTCTAAAATACGATTATTTATTTATTTATTTATTTGATTTATATCCCGCCCCTCTTCACCCAAAAGGGGAACTCGAGGCGGCCAAACAATACAATAAAACAATGTCCTATATACCGTATATACTTGAGTATAAGCCGACTCAAATATAAGCCAAGGTACCTAATTTTACCTACGAAAACTGGAAAAACTCATTGACTCGTGTATAAGCCGAGGGTGAGATTCCAGAACATTTCAAATCATCCTGTTTCACCTATAGAACATTTATAA
>JANHGC010003305.1:69408-94452 GCA_027560395.1 Boaedon fuliginosus | reverse complement strand
GGGAGGGAGAGAGAGGGAGAACTGGGGTGAAGAAAAGAAGCCTTCACCCCTAAGGTTTTAATTTCTCCACAAATCTCCCCTCCACCCCCCAGGAATCTTCATGTTCCTGGAAGGGAAATTCCAAACAGGCTACCAAGTGGCTGAAATGTGATCATGTGACCATGGGGGTGGTGCAGCAATTCTAACTTCAAGGACAGGTCATAAGTCGTTTTGCCTGGGTTTCTTATAACTTCAAACTGCAATAAGTGACTAGTTGTAAATCAGGGACTATCTATAAAAATAATACAACAATTAGAAAAAAGTATTTCTGGTGTGTTCGTGTATGCGGTGTGTGTAAGTGGATGAAATAAGTTTTACACAACAATTACTAAATCATCTTAACTGATTTTGGAATAACCTAAGCTAGAATTGTTGCTGGCAAGGCTAACTGATCTGAGAATGGAAAAATGATGCATCTCAAAGAATAGTCATCCCATGAAACTCTAAGATTTAAGAAACCTGTGCCTAGTCAGAATACAGATGGAAGCACAAGGTGAACAGGAATTTGCAGCATGTTTTAAATCACAGAACAGGAATTGGCAATATGTTTTAGATCAAAAGCATCAGTCAGCCTCACAGCTTTATCTACAACAGCCTTCTGTTTTTGACACAGCTAGGCAGAGGCTTATACAGGGTTCACAACAACAAAACAAGCATTGTATAGCAAGCTCCACCTCTTTCATACACATATGCAATGTCATGAACATGTACAAGAGGTATAGCCTATGTCACAACAGTGCGAAGCTTATTTCACAATTTCTTTCTCTGATGCTATGGATGCCTCTACTTCCATGTTCAGGATTTTGCAAGCTCCAGATTCTGTTGTCTAAACTCTAAACAGCACATTATTATACAAAATGAAGGCGTATTTCTTAACAGACCACTAGGGGGTAATAGAAGGCAACATTCCTCAAAATCCACTATTTGTCAATAAATAGCACAATTTTTCCTCCTTATGACAAAATATCTGCTATTGGAATTTATTTGCCAGTTTCATTCAGTTCCCAGCCAGTTCCCAGTTCTCAAGCTAGTTTTAATACTAAATATTTTAAACATAGAGGCCACTATAAAATATACCTCACTTGGGCTTTATCTTTTTAATTCTGTTTCTGTTCATATTTAGAGAAAAAATAAAAAGCTAGACTCTGATAAAGATTTTTTGAGTTTTAGTGTTGTGCTAAATGTGCATATTTATATTGAAGTCTATTAAAAAATCTGCCAGATAATATGATCTTGTGTAGATTTCTTTTTAATCAGAAAAAAATCCCATAGGAACCAACTTTGCCACTTTTGTTATTACATCTGCCTTCCAGTAGGAACACAATTCATACAGAATTAGATTCAGAATTAATTTATTCATTTACTACTTTTTTGCTTTAGTGAAGAACATTTCCTTTCAAGGAGGAATCCTGTGATTCCAAATTGTTCCAAAATGCAATTTTCTTCTGTCCAACTTTCTATTCAGATTCTTTCCATATTAGTTCTATAATGAGATTTTTGCTTTATTGTCAGGAAGGGATATGTCACCTTCACCAGAGTGACACAGTCCCAAGGAAAAATCATTTCATTATTTCAGAAGCAGAACTTGCTAGGTGGCCCCTTTGAAAACTTAGGTTGCCTTCTTTCCTTGACCTACAGCTCCTTACATAAAAGCCATGAAAAATTACAATTAATATATTTATAAATGTTTTAAACATCTTCATTTGCTTTTTGCCTTTTCAGGAAGCCCAGTATTACCCATTCACAGAAATACAACACCCTGAATTTCTAAATGATGCAGATAGTCAACTTATTGTCTGGTAATTCTGGGCTCAATTAAAGTCATAGGTTGAGGACTATCTGTAATGATAGCCATGCTGGGACAGAGGAAAGTAGATAGGAAATATTTGACAGGAAAGAAAATTGCTTTTTTTACTGTATAATATCCATCTTCTGTAAGGACTGGAACTTAGCCATTTCTGTTTCTCCACAATACCAAATTTCCTTCTACAAATGGAAATCCAGAGAGGCATTTTTAGCTTAGATTTCATGCATTTAAAACATTTGTTGCATCAATATACTTACAGAAAAATATTGTTCCAAATTACTGTTAAAAACTACTTTTTTCATAAAACCCTATTTTCATTTCAGGCTATTAAACAAATGTATGTTCTTGTTCTTGGTCTGGATGTTTTGGGAAATCCATTTGGATTCATAAGAGATTTATCTGAAGGAGTTGAAGCATTTTTTTATGAGCCTTATCAGGTATGTTTATTATCTATACAAGGACTGGCTGTATTTGTAAATGTTGGCTATGTAAATGTTGTATTCACTTTACATAAAATTCTACAGAAATGTGGAATAATAGCAAGTTTTGAAATTCTTCAATTACACTAGAAGACAACAAAGGTACTTCTGACCTTTATTGGTTTCAGTAGGAATTAACTACTTCGCTTAGTCGTAAATGGCTTTAGATGTCATTATCCAAAGCTATACCTTTCCTATTTTACTTCTTACATTACTTATAATGAGTATCAGATACACTTTATACTTTGCTTGTTTGCTTGTATTTACTTCGTTTTTTGTTTTTTTGTTTTTTGTAGAGTTTATCATTGATAGTAAAATAGTAAAAAAAAAAAATCATATTTTTGTTCTTTTCTCAGGGGGCTATCCAGGGTCCAGAAGAATTTGTAGAAGGAATGGCACTAGGGTTGAAAGCCTTAGTCGGTGGCGCGGTTGGTAAGTATTATTTTTAACATGGATTCAGAAATGCCATTTATTCACAATATATCTTGTGGCTTTATTATATTTAAAATTTTAATTTTAATAAAAAATAACTTTTGTGATACTGTAATAGGTGGATTAGCTGGTGCTGCTTCAAGAATAACTGGTGCTATGGCTAAAGGAGTAGCAGCAATAACTATGGATGAAGATTATCAGCAGAAACGACGAGAAGCAATGAATAAGCAACCTGCTGGCCTGAAGGAGGGCTTTACTCGTGGAGGAAAAGGATTAGTATCTGTAAGAAATGTCATATCTTTGAATGTTTAGGATGGCCTCAAGAGTATTAGATTGTAAGAGCTGAGGCAGTTCATTCATACTTAATATTTTTATATTTAAATTTTTAAATTGCATTAGTTGATTGTGATTTAGTTTAACAATTTATATAGATATAGATATAGGAAATATCAATTAAATTAACTACTTTTTATGATTCAATACTTGGGCTAATATAAATTATTTATAAATTTTAACAGAAAATATTTAAAATAGACATTCCATTTTGGGTGGAAAATGAAATATTTGTCTCTGTTTACAGGGTTTTGTCAGTGGCATAACAGGAATAGTAACCAAGCCAATAAGAGGTAAGTTACTATTCATAAAATGTAAAAAAAACATTGTTTCCTATTATAGCAGTTAATAATATATGAAATTTCTCTCGTAGTATGAAAGAAAATACTGCAAATTAACCATTTTTTTTTAATAAGAATTCATTTGTAACAGCTTTGCTGTTGACTGGATATGGACAGCCTTCAAGGAGATTATTTTTTCATCTAATGGTTGTCCTCACAAACAATTAACATTTTATCATGTTTATTATGTCCTCTGCTGCTGCTGGGTAGCTATTTCTCTCATTTCTTCTTCTAGAAGGCTGTAGTCAGAGACCCAGATGTTTTGCTCTCAATCTGATTTGGCTTTCGAAAGTCATGCGGGAAGGGAATTTTATTAACGTTCCCTTGATTTTTTTTCAATAAAAAAATTTGGTAAAATAACTAGGAATACAACATTTGATAAATGGTTATATAGATTTTTATTTAATGCTTCCTTTAAATGTTATTGCTTTTTCTTCTAGGAGCCCAAAAAGAAGGAGCAGCAGGTTTCTTCAAAGGAGTTGGAAAAGGATTAGTAGGAGCAGTGGCAAGGCCTACTGGAGGAATAATAGATATGGCTAGCAGCACTTTTCAAGGAATTAAAAGGCAAGAGTAAAAGAATGTCTAATTGTTTCTCTATAAATTTGTCAATTATCTTTAAATATTTTCAGTATCTGAAATGCAAATAATTCTCATCTTTACATCACTCTTGTTCTCATAATCTTTAACTGGGCAAAGCAGTGCATTACAGCAAAACAGTAGGTAGTCCTCAACTTATGACAGTTAATTTAAAGATGGTTCAAAGTTACAGCACCTTGGAAAAAGTGACTTATGACCTGTACTCACACTTAAAATCGTCATACCATACCCACCATTACTTGATCGCAGTTTGGGCAATGCGCAAAATGGGATTGCATTTACGACCATTTGCAGCATTTTGCAGTCACATGATCGCAATTTGTTACTCTTTTTTTTCCAATTTTTGGCAAAACAGCTCCCATTGGGAAAGATGGATTTTGCTTTATGACTGCTGTAAAATTGTTGTAAAAGTTGGTTCAATTTGACTTAAGACAGTAATAATTTATGACAAAAATCCCTGTCCCAATTAATCATAAGTCAAGGACTATCTTTTTGAACTAAGATACCGCAAATCAGCTCAACTACAGAATGTTTCCAAAACCCATGACTCCCATGGAATTGACATTTGGCAATTTTTATAAAACATTTTATGACATAAAATTATCATTAAATAGTTCATGATACAATACAAAATGTCATAAAACATTTTCAAGGTAAAAACATCTCTAAATGTATGTCAGCTTTTCCAATGAAGGCAATACAATTAGAAGTTCTGTCATTGTTGAAGGCATAGAGAGGTCTAGTGAGGAAATACCTTTGAAAAGATGACACAAAGGTCATCATTTTGAAATGCCCTTGTTGCCTGTCCAGTTGCACCAGACTGTTGTGGCCCACCAGCATCTAGTGGAGCTTGCAGCAGATTCGGACAGTGATGAGGTTGGGGAGGAACATGGGCCAGTCCTGGAATCTGGGGAAGGCTCTGACAAGTGCTTTGGATCGGAGGCAGAGATGGAGCCAAGGCTGTCTCACAGTTACCAGCTGCCTTCAGAGTTGGACATCAGTGGGCCAGAAGAACAACTTGAGCCTGTTCCCAGTGTGCACATGCGCAGAGCTGCCAGGAGAAGGGAATAACTAAAGAACAAGGGTCAACTTGAGAATAAAGCTAAAGGTGGAGGGTGAATGGCCCCTCCCATAGGGAATAAAGAAGAGTGAAAAGGGGACTGGTGTTTGCCGGAGACAATTAGTTCAATTCATTAGGGTGAAGTTCTGTTCCTGACTACTTGCCCAGTATTGTGTACTATAGAGTGGTGTTTGGGAGATATCTGCCTGGCAGCTCTCCAAGCCTAATAAAGGTCTGTAGTTGTGAACTCTCTTGAAAGACTGTTGGCTGGGATTTTGCTATAAAAGGGGTTTATTGGGACGAGGAGTCGGCTTTGTGCTTTTGGGAAGCCTAGGTCAGAACACAGACTTTCTTTCCCAAAGCTACCAATATTGCAGGCCTTTGGAAGCCTTCTGGAAGTCTGTGAGAACTTGCTCCAATTTCACAGGTCTATAGAAACCTTCTGAAGGCCTGCAAAATTGGCGCCTTCAGGAAAGAAAGTCTGGTGCAACAAGCAGCTGCCTTCTATGAGCTACATGGGCCTCTCAACAGCAGGAGAAAAATGCATGAATGTAAGCAATATACAGTAGATCCAGTAGAGCCCTGAGCGATGGAGGAGATTGTGGCATTCCCCAAGGCTCATATGCATGGTGGTATTTCTCAATGGCAGTGGCAATGTTAGGGTGCTGGGTTGAAAGTGAGTCTGGGCCAAGTGCCACTGCGCTAGATATCCTAAAGATGGGAGAGAGATGCAGGTGTGATAGAACTGCAGATAGAAAAAAATGTTACTTTTTTTATTACATGACCATGGGGAGTGCTGCGTTGGCCATCCAAAGACAAAGAACAAACCTGTGGCTTAAATTTTTTTCATTTTTAAAGCAACCCAGCCTTAACTATACCATGAAATTTACTGGACACAATAGCTGTTCTGTTAAAGTTGCTGCATCTGCATATGTACAATTATAACATATTTATTAAATAGTACTGTTCAGAGAAATATATAGGGGGGGAGTCTTATTTACAGCTTGTATCTTTTAAATAGATATGCCAATATTATCTCTAAGTGCATAACCATTAAACTTGTAATTTCAGAGCTACAAATGCTTCTGAAGAGGTCATAAGCCTGCGTCCTCCACGCTTCTTTGGGGACGATGGAGTCATTAGACCGTACAGATTAAGAGATGGTGCTGGAAGTCAAATGTTACAGGTGAAGAGAGTAAACAGCCAAAAAATATGACAGATTTAATATGGCAGATTATACATTATTTATTTGAATATATTTTTATCTTTATAGAAGTAGAGTGATTTTAACACTGCACATTTTTTTAACTTACCATAAATTTGAACCACATTTTGAATGATAATTATAAGAATATGATAATATGCCACTTGGTTCCAGTAGTGGAAATATTCCTTTTAGCACTAGCATTTAGAATTATATACCACTTTACAGTGCTTTTAAAGCCCTCTCTAAGTGGTTTACAGAGTCAGCATCGTTTTACCCACCTCGGAAGGATGTGGCTATTTAGATTCAAGGATGTAAAGTCTGTATTCATTTTTTTCCAAAAATAATAGTCAAGACAGATTTATTGTGTGAAAATACATCTGATCTTCTGCAGAGTCAGGAGATTATTAAACCTTTCTTCCTAGCCTGGATATTTTCCTGCCTGTTAGTTCCCTTTCTGCATTCATGGAACCATTCATTTGTGAATAGGAACATTGATATATATTCTATTTTTTTACTACTGTAGATGAACTATAAATTCAATTTATATAGAATATTTATTTTTAAGTTAATATATTAAATCTAATGTATGAAAATATATTTTTCAAATGCTAAGTTTAGCTATATAAATTTTTCTTATGTTTTCAAAAGAACTGATTTAGAAATCCATTTTTAATGAAATGATTTTATATATTCCATTTCTATTGGTTATAAAAAAAATACAACAATAGTCAAAATAGCAATAATTTATCTAAAAGACAGTCCACACACCATGTTGAGGACAAGTGATTGTAAAGAGTGTATATAACCATCTGGTGATGGTTAAAATAAAAAAACTCTTATTAGAATTTTTCCCCAAAGCTTTAAAATAGTGGCTTTTTGCAAAACAAGAAACAATGTTAGATAATTTTTAAAGTAAACTTAATGCATTTAATGTTCTTCTTACACTTTTTTTATTTTAAGCTTTTTAATAAATGTTGGAATTACTTTGGAATAGTAATTATTGCTTATAAAATTCAGGGGAAAAAATAAGGAGGAATTTATACTATAATATTAAATGAATATTGTCAGTTATTTTCAATATTTTATGGAAATTTAATTTGTTTTTCCTGCTGAAGTTGTCTTTAGAGTCAGGAAAGAAATATGTCAATAACATGAGTAGAGTAACTGTTTACTTTTTAAATTATGTATGTTAGAACAGTAAGTATAACTTTTAAATAGCCTAATAACTAGATTGAGTAGATTTTTCCGCAAAATTGTAGAAATTTGAACTAAGCTGAAGCTTTGAAATTCTAGCCTCATATCAGTAAGAATCAAAATAAAACCCCCTTGACTGCCTGCTAAGCAGTTATACTTTTCCTCATATTCTAGTTCAGCAAGATAACATAATCACTCATTTCACATCCTGCTCTCTAAATCCGTGCAAATTAGGCTAGAAATATTAGTGTCAGTTAAAAAGTATTCATGAATTGCAATTATAGTATGTTCCAATTTATTTACAAATTTTAATTTTAGCTCGGAGTAGTTGGTACCATGGTCCATAAATCTGGTAGGCCTCCAGGGAGTTACATTACATTCCAAGGAAGGAAGGAAATCTATTGAAAACAAGAGCAAGGCTGTTTGGATCACAAGTTATCTTTTTCCAAGGTTTTCCGTTTTATGCTTTAGTTGTAAAATTTATAAGTTCACTGCTATACAAAATGTAAATTATTTTACCTTACATAGCCATGAGCCAGTTTAGCTTGTGCTTTTTAAATTCAAAAAAAAAATCTTAGGAGATCTTTAAATAGTTGGTTGAATAAGAGGTTGCAATATAGAATTAACATACTCCACTGATTAGTGTTTTTCTTCTGCATGCTATAATTCAAAATCTACATCTCATCTTTAATTTTATTCTTTCATTCTCTTGCATTTAAAATTTCAAGCCAAATTGACTAGCATCAACTAACTCTTCTGCTTCTTTCTTCTCTTACTCATGCTTACAGAAAAGACAGGCCTACAGGAAATGGACTTTGTGCCATATTAGTGGTAGTGATGATGATGATGATGTTGATGATGATGATGATAACAGTTAGGATAATAATGTATGCCTTACTTGTTGAATTGCAACAGCTGAATGTTATGTTTCTTTTATGAGACTGCCAGAGAAAAAATTCCAATAATTGTTATAAAATTGTGTTTTACATGTAAATTTTAAAATATATTCTAATCAGCAACGTAAATTAAAAGTATTTGTTATTTAACTTGTCTATATTTCAACATTGTTTGATATCGACCATAATCTTGTGATAATTATTTTAATTGAACATATTGTCGGAAGATTATGTAGTCCTTGTTAAAGTACTATGTTTTCCATTCCTTTATTTTAGTTTGATGCTTTAAATCAGTTGTTTGTTTTTTAGAAAAATTCCTTTTATATATGAATACAGTGTCTTGTGTTCTCACATATATTGTGGATGTTACTATTGTGTTATATTCTTTTAGGTATATTGTCTTTGTTCTGTAATAACAATAAATAAGTCTGTATAAGAAAAGATTGATTTCTTCTGTTCAAATTTTCACACCATTTTTCCTAGCCTTCTCTCCCTTCTAAATTTTTAATGGAAAAATTTCATCTATCAACATTGATTTATTTATAAAGCTACCTTTATGTCTTACATACTTTCATCCTTAGAGGCTTAGTTTACCATATTTTTTCTTTTCATTTATTTTAAATTTATCTTATTAAGTGTAGCGTGAATAGACGTCTTTTATTTCTCTGATTAAAATGTAACTCTAATAATGACCTGAATATAAGTATATGCAGAAATAATATAAATTTGAAATATTTGGATGGCCAGTCAGTAAAAACTGTATTACTAATGAGCCACTTTCCCATTTGCAAATTTGCTTCTTGCCTACAGAAGAAAATTAAGAATATTCCAAGATTATTTTAATAATTCTACATAGGATATATTCTGTGATCTGTTTCTAAATGAATCTAGAGTAAGAAATCCACTCCATTCTAAACTTGATCTTGGTAGCTAAAGCTTCCGAAACATAGAAGACCTAAATAGGTGGGTTTTTTCTCTTTTCTTTAAAAAGTATATGTAGAAGTTTATATATGGCTATATATGGCTATTTCTGTTTCATCTTACAGTGATGATCCAAAGGCCATCTTGGAATTATATAATAGGTTTAAACTCAGTGGTTTATTAGACATTTTATAAAGTTTCTTTTACATGTATATATTAGTAGTTACAATAGCATAGCACTTAGACTTGTATACTGCCCCTTAGTGCGTTACAGCACTCTCCGGAAAATTTACAATTTCAGCATGTTGCCCCCAACACTCTGGGTCCTCATTTACATTACAATTACAATGCTATTAAAATCCAATTTTCTTAGGAAATTATAGCTTTAAAAGACATAACCATGAAGCTTATTTTTTATTAGAAAACAGGAAAAGAACTTGGATTTGCAATGAATTATTTCTGGGATAAGGTCTTTGAGAATTTAGTCAAACTGTTTCCAACAATCATATTTGTAATATATTCGCTAATATGGAATAATTTTTCAGTTTGGCCAGCCAATGGCCTATATTTTTTGGTTGAAATATTGGGTTTATTGACAAACAAAAACAGATCTCTGGATCTACTACTATAGAGGGATTTTTTTTAAAAAGAAAGAAAGAAAAGAAAAGAAGTGCATTTTTTTCTCAAATCTAACCTGAACCTTTTGTTAGTCCATATAAAATTCTATTCTTTTCAGGAACTTGGCACTAAGAAAAGAAGTGGCAAGTTTATCCAGTAGAGCTTTATCTCTGTATTGTGACAACAACAATAAGTCTAAGTCAAACAGTATAATGAACAGTTGTATCTCACTTTAGATATATGGACAAATAAAATATGCTTTTTGATGAATTCATAAGCACCATAAATAATAAAAGTAGGGCAGGTGCCTCCTCTGTGCCTTATCCAAGAGTCATTTTTATTCTTCCGAAAGAGGTCATAAATAAATATTTTCTTAAGATCAGCAAATGAGTAGAAATAGTTACCCAAGGAGCAAAAAAAAAAATGCTGGTTGTTTCTATGATTATAAAAGTAGAAATCCAATAAGAGCACAACATATTTATTATTCCTCAAATCCTTTACATCAATTAGATTTGGTTTCTGATTAGACATATTAGGTAACTAAATGACTGGGTTACAAATTACAACTGATTCATTCATTCATTCATTCAATTTCTATAGCGGCCCATCTCAATCAATGATTTTGGGCAGCTTACAATTCAAATCCATTAATGGCAGGAGTTTTCCAGTATTGTGGGATTAACACAGTGCAATATAGTGTTTAAAGCTTCCTTGCCAGGATCAAGATAAAAATAAGTTGGAATAATATAATGGAGAATTTTACTTGTACTCAGGGAACCCCAATAAAAACAATGTATGTATAATATACCGTGTTTCCCTGAAAATAAGACCCTGTCTTATATTTTTTTGCCACCAAAAAAGGCACCAGGTCTTATTTTGGGGGAAAGTCATCCACTGACTAACCTATTAGTTAGGGACACACGTATATTGGGCGCACGTGTAAAAATCAAGCTAGGTCTTACTTTCAGGGGAGGTTCTATTTTCAGGGAAACAGGGCATATCAGGGTTGAACTGCCGAGTCTTTGGCGCTGTCTGAGCTTGATTGTTTCCTTGCAGACATTTCCTTATCTGACTAGGTAACATCATCATTGCATCATCATTGTGTGAGGTTTTTTTGTTTTTCTGTTTATATACTGGTAGTACTCGAGTTACAAATGTAATGTAGCCTGCCCATTACATTCGTAACCCAAAAATTCATTGGAGTGATTCATGTCAAATGAACAGGATCACTCACTGCTTTTGCCCATGCATTTGCTAATCAAATGCACAGGTTGTTAAGTGTACACGAGGTATCTCAGGATAGGAAAGGCCATGGGGGGCCTAGAGATGGAACAGGCCACCTGCTTCAGACCACTCAAGGCCTCCACTGACCAAGTTAATCATGCTGCCTCTCCTGGGGTCCCCACAATTGCTCCCCCCCATCCTGCTATGCCAGGTCACTTGCCTTGTGAAGATATAGCGAGCTGGCTTCTCTCCATCCTATCTGCCATGATATCCTTCCAGTCTCAGTGCGAAAAGCATTTGCAAGGTGACAAGATTTTGATGATCTGGAATGGCGCGAAATAACATTGTTTCAAGCCTCCTATCAGCTTACAAATGCTTTTCGCGCATTCCAGTCTCCAGTCAAACACTTTTCACGCCATTCCAGAACATCACAAAAAGGTTTTAAGATCATGCGAGATCAGTAACACAAGATCTCCACAACTGCTCTCGTGTGATCTTGCACTACAGTACTTTAGGTCTGTGTTCTCTGTGAACCAAATCCTGTACCAGATGTGCAGCAAACAGCTTTGCAAACAGAGGGAAGTCCTCTCCTTTTGCAAAGCCTTTTGCCATGGATCTCATGCAGGGCTTACGGTAGCTAAGTGACATGTCATAACCCAATGATTCCCTGTAGTAGCTTTCCCCGCCATTGATTTGGTGGTGGTGGGGGGGATATTCTTTTTGGCAGTTAGTTGATTAGAGTATTGTTTTCTGTTTGCTTGCTTGCTTCTTTTTCTGGTGTTAATTTCTGCTTATCTCAGTATTCGCTACTGCAGAGGATGTAGTTTTGTCTTTTTCTTCCCTTAGTTTTTTATTCTCTTTTGACTGGTGTGTAAATGTCTCTGTGTCTCTCTGTGTCGATTGATGGCTGATTTTTCTGAATGTCAAGCTTCCAGGAATTCCTACTGTGTTTAAATTTAGCTTGTTGAATGATTGGTTTTCCAGTTGCAATTATGTTTGAGTATGTCTATGTACTGTGAGTTGAAGGAGTTTTCAGCACTCTGCTAGTCTTCTGCCTGCCTGTCCAGAGTATATAGTGGCTGTTGTAGTCTTCATACTGTCTGATGTAGATGAACCCTGTTTTTTCTTCTTGCACTACTTGGTCTTTTGGTTTACTTAAGAAGACCAATTCTTAAGAAAACAATGCTCTAATCAAGGAACTGCTAAGGAGAAAACCACACACACAAACATACACACACACACACACACACACACACACAGACATCATCCCGGGCAGGGCAAGCTACTGTATATAAACAGGGAGTAAACCCACATTCACTAGCACTGATATTACCTAGTCAGATAATGAAATATCTGTAAGCAAACAACAAAGCTCAGAAAACACCAAGGCTCCACAGGTAGGGATCTGTTATGTTTGGTGTCTTTGAAGTTGAAATATAGCCTGGAATCTTTCAAATCCAAAAATTAAGAATTCCGCATACTGGCTGATCATTTCTTTTAGAACAAAGTGTATAAGTGTTTATATATCTCTGAGGTCTTAATATTTTTAAAAGCAGTAGAGATGGAACCATACAGAGAGTGGGATTTCTCTAAAGCACAAAATTTATAATATTCATAACATTTCCCCTTACCTTAGGGATTGCACAAGATTTTTATGCTTTAGACCTGGTTGTGGTCTATTTTCTAATATTGTCTAAGGATATAACTGAGGGAGCCTCCAGACTATAAATTTTTATTGTACTGTTTGTATAACCCTTATATGCTAACAGCAGCTTTAACAAAACTACGAGAAAGAAGTACTGATTTCCACTTGCTTTTTCAATTCTTCCAACTGATGTAACAATTCAGTCCAAAGAGAGAGGACAAGCAAATGGGGCCACAGTATTAATATTTCCTGATGTTATTATCTATTCATATAGAGTTTCAAAAGATTCAGTGTTTAGAAAAAGCTGCTATAATGCAAGATAGAAATTTAACTATAAAATATGATAAGGAAAAGACAGCTCCCTGACTTTAAGGATATACTGTAATTGTAAGAAAATATATAGTTATATGTATATTAAGGGGCAAGCACAAGCAAAGTTACAAACCCTCTTTGGTGATCTGATTGTCCTAGCAGCTAACTTCAGAAGCCTGCGTGTACCATATTTGGAGATCTGCCATAGCAGGTAACTTTACAGGATCCCTTTTGCAGCTATCTGACAAATTAACATAACTGTTTATTAATAAATGGTTTCATTCAGGGGAAATATGTTATCCCATGAAACAGGACATTTCTTTTATTTTACAGGGCAAGTGTTTCTTTTATTTTACAGGGCAACCAGAACTAGAGTGGAATTTTTCAGTTGGATTTTCATTTTCAAAGGGGACATTGAACATATGTAATACCAGATTGGTAGATAATTTCTGAACTTATTAATGTTACATTAGATGCATATGTGTATTTGTAGATAAATCAATAAATTATAGTACATTCAGTGCCAAACAGGGAAGAGGTAAGAGGGTTCGCTAAAACATGTCTTTATTTATAAAAATAATAACCAAGGCTCCACAGGTAAGGGATCTGCTATGTTTGGTGTCTTTGTAGAGCCACAGTCAATTGTTTGATGTAACAGCAGCTGTTTGCCATATTAAGTATATACAGGGGTGGGATTCAGCCAGTTCGGGTGAACTGGATGTTAATTTTACATGTGGTTCGCCAAACCTTTAGTTGCAACAACTGGCTAGCCCCTTCCACCCCTCCCCACCCTTCCCAGGAGTCTCCACACAGCCCATTTTGGATGCCAGGTAAGTGCAGGGCCTGCATGGAGGCTCTGGGAGGGCGAAAAACTGGCCTTCCGGGAGTCCAGAAACGGGCCCATTTTGGGCTTCCGGAGCCCAGGGAAGGCTGTTTTCGCCCTCCCAGAGGCTCAAGGAAAGCCTCCAGAGCCTGGGGAGGGCGAAAACGTCCCACTCCCCCTGCCGTGGTGCAGGAGGCAGACTAGGGCATGCCCACCATGGCCACGCCCACCCAGCAACCAGGCCGAGAACCGGTTGCTAAATTTTTGAATCCCTGCCCTGAGTATATAGTTCCAATTCATTCAACCCAGTTTGAAAATATAAAAGAGAGCATATATCTAAAAAAGCTTAGCTGTAAAATTTGCAGGGCAAAGATGAAGCTATGCCAAAAAGTATCAAAAGCAGTTCTAATTATTTTAGTCCCTCAAGCAGAAAGTCTTACAAGGGTCCATCTCTCCATTTCTCTGGCAGTAAAAATACACATTGTTGAAGAAAGCAGCATATACACTTCCAAAAATTTGTAATGTGAATTTTGAGGGGAAATCTCCTTGAGTTGAGTTCAACTTGTAATAATTATATTGATACATCTATTTTGTTTACTTTTCTTAATATATTAAAATCAGTTCCCTATCATCCTGCTTTGTGTACAAGTGCAGTTTTAAAAAAATTAATATGTAATTGGAGATGATTGCACTTTAAAAAAATATTGGATGTGAGATGGAAGATGGTCATTATAGTTCTCCATTGTTTAGCCCACGTAAAAAAATATAGGAGTAATACCTTTTAGAAGATACGTTAGGATTTGAAGCAATGTGATCATTAAGTGTATTATATAAATGCAATATGTGAAACAGTAAAATAGTAGTTCTGGTAAAAGTTTGGGGAAAATCAGATCTAAATAAAGATGTATCACTGATTCCAGATATATACCCCCCTTCCCAAATGAATATTTGGGAGTATTTTTATATTTATTACTTTTGTGAATCAGATTGTGTAGATAGCAAACGTTTTGATCTGATCAGATTGATGGCAAAGCTTTAATTTTATCCAGAGAAAGCATGTTTCCTAAAGTCACAGATGATCTGGCTTTGTTTAGATTAGATTGTTGTATTCATACATAAGCTCTGACTTATGAAGAATAGAACTCCTTGTTTTATCTGAAGACCAGGATATTACCTAATCTGTATTAGTTTTACTATTGCCAGGGACTTTTCAGAACTATGTCTTAGTGCTTTAATGGTTTGGGGGTCAGGCATTCTTACTGTACTATGTATGAATCTATCCAGATCTCAAGATAAACCTACAAGACCTGTTTGGAAGCTCACTAGCAGGAATGTTAAATCAGCTCTTTTCATTGCTGCTTCCTGAATTCTTTTGCATGCAGTCCTTATGTTGATGCTTTCACCATGCCATATGCCTTTCACTATTCATAACCATTTTTTTTCTGATTTAATTGCCATGAATACATTGCTGTGATTAAATTTTTATACAATGTACATATCTTTAAGCTCAGGATAGATACTGTGTGACTTGAGGGATGGATAATGATTCATTGATAAGAAAAAAAATTGTATGTAGAACTCTTTAATACGAGACAGCATTATACTCAACACATAGGGTGTTTGTTTGTTTTTTATTCTTATTCCTGAATGTAATGAGCAAACTACCTTAATATTTTAAGAGGTTATTCAGCCTACATGCAAATGTATTTATTTTTTTATTTATTTAAATTTATACCCCGCCTCTAAATCACTTTTAGACTTTTAAACATGTACTTTTGGAAACAAAGGTATGAAAGCATAGGTTCCTCACACTTATTTTCCTTTTATTTCCTTTGGTATGAGAGCCTACTGAAAAGAAGAATGGAATCTGTTCTTTATTTTGAATAATGCTGCGTTAATTCAAGATACCTTTACTTTTTCATATAACCTGAAAAATACAGCTTTTAAGTCTTCCAATTGTCTCAGGGTAATCCATTAATTATTTTTGAAACAATGGGTCGTTCAGAACAACTAATAAATATGTAGCATGTGATTTATGGACAGGAGATAAGGAGAGGCAGGATAAAATTAGTGAAGAGAGAGCTGTTTGCTCATAATAGATATTCAGAGTACTAAAAGTATGAAGTTCATACATATTTGTATAAGGTTTTAATATTATCTGATGCAGTATAAATCTTTTCCTCAAAATTAAGATACCATATTCTAGGGAACTCTACAACTTTTTTTTTCTTTTAGAATATTGAAAGTGGAAGATTTGCAAAACTGCGATACTTTACACATGCAATGGTTAATAATACAGATTTATTAATGGTTACAAAAAGGTAAGATTCCTCCAATATTGCTTTCTTATTTTAAACAAAAAGCATTTATGTGCAATCAAAATGGTTCCCAGAACAACTTAGAAATGTGAGTAGAAAGATAGTTCTTGTCTTCAAGTCTTCTATGCCAGGAGAAGGGTGGGGGAGGGAAGGGATAAAAGGAATAACAGATTTCCAGCTATTAAAATTTCAGTTATTATGAACATCTGGACTGTAATTAGTGCTCACTTTACTTTAAATTAGAGTAAAAATAATTTTATGATGGACAGAATTTGTGTTTTTTAAGCATGAAAGTAAATTTAGAATTACAATAGATAGAACTGGAAGTTAAAGATGAAATGTATAGCTATTTTAATTGCCTTTGGGTTTCATTTTTTATAATTTTTTGGTTGAGCCAAATAAAGGTGGACCATATACTTGTGGGAAAACAATAAGATGAAAAACAAAAAAGGACTGAAATTGAGAGAATTTTAAACTTGATGTTATATGATATTGAAGACTACTTAAACATTTTTCTCAAAAAAAAATAGTTATAAGATTGTATTTGTTTTAATTATTTGTCCTGTTTTCATATACAGTGGCATATTGTTTGTGACAAGAGGTACATTTGGACAGTTAACATGTGAATGGCAGTACAGTTACGATGAATTTACCAAGAAACCATTCATTGTTGATGGACGAAGGTTGCGCATTGAAGCAAAGGTAAAGTTATGGATGGTAGAGATGGAACAAAACAAATTATTTGATTAATGCTCAAATAATTATATTTATAATATAAACATGATTATATTAGTAAGCAATTTTTCTATGAATAATACTTAACTATTACTAGCCAATAAAGGTCATGTTATCATTTTAAATGTATTTTTTCATGGTGCTTGAGTGTCCTTTGTTTGTTCTATTGATTATAATTCACTCTTTCTTTGCAAACCTTCACCACCTCCCAAATTACTATTGTTGCCTTCCCTCCTTGCTCAGTACCATAGAAAAGTTACTTGCTGAAAGACATTACTTTCTTCTGGATCTGTTCCTTGTAATTCTGGTCTGGACAAGAAGCAAAAGTCATTCCATTACTCTGGAATTATCATCTTGTACAATATTAAATATTTAATTTATTGTTTTACTAATGTTTATGTGAAACCTTTAGCTTATTTATTTAAATTATAATGATTGGCAAACTGTCTATTCTACTATATATAGAAGGGTCTCACCCTGTGGCAGAACAGCCTTATGTAGTCTGCTGTCTTAAGAGATTTTGTCTTCCCACATAGCAACATTTTCCAATCTAGTGGTCTCCAGCTGTGCTAAATCAGCTGAAATGGAACACATTTGAGGATATCAGGTTAAAGAAGGTTTCTGATGAGGCCTCTTTTGCTCTAATTGCAGCAGTTCGATGCTGCTCATCCCCCCACCAAGCACTCTAAATGTTCAGTTTAAATTTGGGAGCCAGTCACAGGTTGTTGTGGATTGGGGGGGGGGGGGAGAGATCTGCAAAACTTAAAAAGATATTTTAAACAAATACTAATTTAATTATATAACTTGCAAATCCTTTCCTGGAATGGAAAAAAATCAATGCTGCTAGGTATTTGGAAATTTGCTTTTATTGCACAACTGTATTTGTTTGCTTGTTTATCTCAGGAACGAGTGAAGTCTGTATTTCATGCCAAAGAATTTGGAAAAATAATTAATTTTAGAACACCAGAAGATGCAAAGGTGAATATGAAATGCTATTATTACATAATATATTAATATCCTGTTTTGAAAGAATCAACTGAATGTAATATACAATATGTGGATAGTGAATAAGTACTTCGTATGTTGGTGAATTGCAATTCCCATTGTTTTTTTACGGTGCTTCTCAGTGATGCTGGGAGTTATAGATAGATCTGAAGTGCCCAGATTGCATAACCCTGATATCAAATTTTTCCTAGTAAAAGTAGCAAGGCATGGGCATGACATTTCTCAGAGAAGCTGTCATCCAGGTGTGGCTTAACCAGGTGATTCACAGTAATGTCAACTATGAGATTCATGACATCATATGAATTGTTCAGTGTTTAGCTCTATGCTTTATTAATTTGTAAATTTTCCCCATTTTTATTAATTAAATCACTTTTGCGTTTTTTAATTTCCACAGTGGATCCTCTCTAAGCTGGAAGAAAAAGTAAAGGAGAGTCAACCAAAACTATGACAAGTTGAATAAAACAAGAACATTATAGTCGTTTTCAAAGCATGTGACACTATTTAAATACAAAGAGATTGACACCATAATTTTGTGTATTTAAATCAATTGTTTTTGAATATTCTACACTATTGAGTGAAAAAGGTCAGTTTTATCAATAGGTGGAAGCAGCTCTATTGCTGAAAGCTGCTATTGAATTGTGGCTTATTTGATTTTGTATTTATAAATAATAATTGCTTAAATCTAAACTAAATTGGTTTTATTTTTTGGTCTGCCGCATAATCAACAAGACCAAACATCTTAGCAGAATTTTATGATGCAGTAATCAGATTCTTCCCTGCTTAGAACTCCTTTTTTCAGTGTTTATTTAAAGGTAATGTTATACTGACACATCACATTAATATTCAGTTTAATTCAGGAAGACTGATTTAACCAGCAGTGTTCTGATATTCTGATATTATCTTGCTGACCTTGCTTTGTTGGAGAAGCATTTACTAATAGATATAGATATATATGTATATAATGAGGTGATTTAATGTTTTTATACAGATAAAGAGGTTTATGGTACTGTAGCACTGTTTTTAATAATCACATTTTTATATAATACAAAAATTAATAAAATGTTCTGGATTAAGCAAATACCTATCAAACTAAAGAAATAAATTTCAGTGATTCTTTGAATGGCAATAGTCAAAATTAAGTCAGAAAACTATCAACACAGCATCATGTTTTAAAGTACTAGTTCATTTAGGCATGAGCTATATTTTGGGTTTGACGTCAGAAGCATGTTTCAGAGTGAATGGGGCTTATATCCCATAGGTCAGCACCTCCTTAAAGAAACTGACTTTTTCTGGACCTGCTGAAGAACTTCAGGAAAATACATAGTTTTTGTGCCCACTCTGAAGTACTGTATTAGCTTTGAATCATAGTTTTTCATTTAAGAATGAGTTACATTTTGGATATGAAGTCAAAAGCATGTTTCAGAGTGAACATGGCCTGTATCACACCTGTTGGCATCTCCTTAAAGAAGCTGTGTCTTCTTTTGGACTTGCTGAAGAACTCCAGGAAAATGCACATATGTGTTTTTGTGCCCACTCTGAAGTACCGTTTCAACTTTGGATGCAAAGTGGTAATCCATCCCTGATTTTATCTAAGAATGTCCCTATGCGTTTGTATGTGATTTGGGGCGGGGGGGGGTGTACAGGGAATCCGTGGCTCATTACAGAATATTTAATAAAGTAATGTTAAAATGTTCATCAAAATACATATATACACACACACATACAATATCAGGATGGGGAAAATGTTGCACAATGTTAATTATAAGACTATGCAAATGAACACTGCCTATCCCCTCTTTATGATAGAGGTTACTTCATAAAAGAGAAATGAAATGAAAATGTACATAAAAAAATAAAATATATTGCCTAATACAGATTTGAGAAGTTTGATGCATGCAGTAAATGTCTGCTGCCAGAATATTCTTTCCAGATTGTTTGAAGGATTGTGGTAGAGAAAAACTAGTCTTTGCTAGTGGTGCTTAAACTAATCAAACTGTAGCTTTGTTGTAAAAGCTGAATAAAGTAAATGGCATGCCCAATGTGACAGTATGTGTTATGTATTTATAATATATTCTGATAGGCTTTATGTAACTGCTTGAGGCAAGTACTGTCCCCAATTGCATTGTTCCAATCTTTTATTTCTTTATATAACTCCTATACATTAAATTATCAGAAATGCCAAAGTATAATTTATTTTCAACCGCTGCATTAATTGTACAGTAAGGCCAACTATATAGCATCTTTAAAGATATACAATAAATACATATGTAGCTTTTACACTGTTTCAGTTGACCTTATTTGGATATAGTTTTTATTTTCTCATCATATCTGCTCCGTTTATTTTAAAAGTTATCAAATAGATACATACGTAAATGTTTCGTTAGATATTTAGGCTGCATTTCATTCAGTAACTCAAGGATGTTGCTGAAGGACCATGAAAGAAGAAATCAGCTTGGATTGAGAGGAGAAAAGAACCAAGAATACTTTTTCATGATCAAATCTATGTTTAGATAGAGAAATTAATTTACATGTAGTCATGTAATTATGATCGTAATTATGCCTGGCAATTACAGTTATAAATTGTAAAGCAGGTAACCAGGCCCGTTTTGGTTTTTTTTTTTTCATGACAGTCATTAAGAAAAACCATGGTCTTTTAAGCAAATACCACAGTCATTAAACAAATCCAGTGTTTGCTGTGGATAGTTTTTTGGCTGGAAACTAGAAGTAAATGCCAGTTTCCAGCAAACAGTCATGAATCATGGTCACACAACTGCAGGATGCATCTGCAAAGTGCCAAAAATGCAGTCACATGACTGGGGCAACATTTAAACTTTGAAACTGGTTGTAAGTAGCTTTTGTGGAGTCTGTCATAACAAAATTAAATAAAATTTAGTTAATTAAAAATTATGAACTGTCAGCTCTTTAGAATCCTCATCATGGTGCAACTTTCATATTTATAGGTATTAGGAAGGTTTCTTTTCTAGATTAAACAAAAATCCTTGAGGGAAAAATGTGCTTGTGGAAATTAAATCATCATATAGTTGATGGGTCAATAATTTTAATACACCACCCAATCATTATTATTTTTTTGCTTTTTTTAATTAACAGGGAGATGCAAGCGATTATTTCAGAGGGTTTTTATCAAATGCCACTACTATTATACAAATAACTTCTATTTGTATAATAGTATTTCAAAATAAAGCTCTAGCTTACTACCACCATCTCATAAGCAAATGTCTCTTAATTTCAACGATTCTCTTCCTCAATTAGCACAATAACATATTTGTGTATCGAGAAGGACCATGGATCCCCACAGATTTGGGCATCGGTGATTTTCTGACTTACACTTTCCCTTCAAACAAACAAAAATAGAGGAAAGTTTGCTTAAAATAATGCCAAACTTGCAACATTACATGGTCTCCGGTCCACAATTGTCACCTAGTGGGCAGCACTTTAGAGGCCACGCCAATAGAAGCAGCTCACCCTGCCTTTCCTTGAGTCGCCTCTGATTGCTGCCCAAATATTTTATCTCCCTTCCCTCCCTCATTCCCTCTGTATTGAGTGACTGAGATTGTAAAGCTCGAAAATGAAGATTGCTTTTATTGATCCAGTTGTAGGCTGCTGTAGAGTAAGTGAGCTTTAAAAGATTTTGAATAGGTAAAACGTTTTTCTTAAAAGAGATCGAATGAAGAATCAAAGCATTATTCAAGTTATGAACACGGATTAGTTGATCATAGAAAGCCATTGTTTATTTAACACATTTATATAGCTACCCATGTCACTGAGCAGCATACAGTCAACAAATGATTAAAAACAAATATAAGAATCATTTAAAAAATTAAACACAAATAGAAACCAAGATTGTGGGGAAATATCAATATTTTATGGGGCCAGGCTGCAGTAGTATAAGTTGCTGACGAATGAATCCAGACCTGACACCAATCTTAAGAAGAAAATGTTTATTTCGTAGTTTTCCGTGTGCCTTGCATCAGAATAAACAAGTTTGCTGGACCCACTGTTTCAGGACTTTTTATTTCTGGCAAGAGGAGCGACAGCAACTGACAGAAGCCTCTTCAGTATCCATTGTTTAATTGCAAGTAAAATAAATATTCTTTGAGGAAGCTCAGCTGATGGTAACTTCATGCAAATTTCTCAGGAACAGCATGTGAAGACTATTAGTCCCGTCATCAGACCAGTTCTGGCTTTTTTTTTTTTTTTTACCTAGCCTGAGTGGATTAGATAATTCACACCCAAGTAATAATTAGACTTGAGGCTACTTTGTTTTGGGGTATTTTTGAGCCTAATAAAAGAGTAACCAACTGGTGCCACCTGTTAAGGCTGATTGTTCACTACAAGGAGAAAGGCACCATTAAAAATAGATTTAATAAGTAATTACTCAAATCTAAGCACACCTTTCTATTAAATAATGTCTCAAACTCATTCTTGTGGCCTCACTAGGTTTAAATGCACATCTATTATAAATTATTTATTTTAATTAAACTTATAGATCGCCCTCTCCCAAGGGACTCAGGGTGGCTTACAACAATTAAAACAGTATAAAATAGTGCATCATATATTAAAACAAATTTAAAACTCTTAAAACAACTTTGAGGTGTTAACATAATGATGTTAAAACAGCCTGGAAAAACAGCCAGCTACTGAAGGCTCGGCGGAAGGTTAACAGGTCAGGGATGATCCGGATCCCCGAAGGAAGTTTATTCCAGAGGGCTGGAAAATTATGAAAGGCAAAAGGATCTCTCTGATTATGACCAAAATGCTCACAAATCCCCTCCAAAAAATTAAAAGCAGAACATTCAAAATCTATTCCTTTAAAAGTTCTAAACTTATTCGAAGTACCCTTCCATATTCAGCAAGGACACAATTGTTAAAAAATTATTATATAGAATATCTTTTATAAGTAATAAATAAAATTGCAGTATAGTTAAATATATGTAGCTGGATCCCTTTTGTTCATGCCAGGTTGAATTCCTGTAGATTCCGATTAAGGATGGTGTCTTTAACAGCTGCAAAGACGAATCGAATGTTCTCGGTGTCAGTGGCACACGTGAAGTGGGCATAGATGTCTTTGTCTGAATTCTGATCCTTATATAACTGCAGAATGAAGTCTCCAGCAGCTTTGACATCTTGTTTTGGTCCTGTTCGAAATCAAAATTGATAAATTGAGAAACCCAGATTGAAATTTCCAAATATGTTTTTATATTTATTAGTTGTTCAGTAGCTAAAGTGTGTCTGACTCTTCACGACCCCATGGACCATAGCACACCAGGCTCTCCTCATCCTTCACTATCTACTGAAGTTTGCCAAAATTGATAATTCATTCCATCAACGACATTATCTAGGCCAGAGTTCCCCAACATTTCTGGATTTGCGGGCCGGCCGTGGGGGAAGGGGAGGGATGGTTCCATGCAAGACCAGGAACTATATGCATGCTTGTCTGCCACTTTCATGGCCCGGTTCTGAATGGCTCATGGCACAGTAGTGGACCATTCTCTGGGGGTGGGTATCCCAGCTCTAATTACCTTCTGCCATTCCCTTCTCCTTTTGCCCTCAGTGTTTATTAGTGTAATCCAGTCCATTGTTTTCAAACATGCTGGATTGAACAGATGATAACGTTTTATTCTAACATCAGTATCCATCTGTTAGGATTAGAATCTGATAATGTATAACTTCAATTACAATAATACAGACTAAGTATTCCAAGTAATAAAATAACACAAATTTTGTTAGTATAGTAAACAGTGATAGCTCTAAACAGCTACAGTGATAGCTGACAGGTTTTATCAAGATAGTGCCAATTGTGATAGAAGAAATTGTACCCCTGAATAACGAGATAAGCCCTATTTAGAATAATTATTTACCTCGGAACTGGGGAAAATAGTTAATTAAATGAGAATACATAATTTTCTCTTCTAAAATATCTTTTTTGTTTAAGAACAAGATGATTGAAGAATTCTGAAACCAAGGGTAGGTAATTACTGTTTTAAATAAGGCCTTGCTTTCTTCCAAACGATTCTACAAGAAAAGTATAAAAGAACAAAGAAGCATTTTTTAAATAGGTTATCTTCAAAAATTAAAATACCTTTAATATTCAAAATAAAATGTACCATTTTTTGCATCCCAACATGTACACAAAATGTAATTAATTTGGGCAATTATATTAGCTATCAAGACAATGCCATAAACTCTATTGCACATCTTAAAATAGACCTGTGGAGATGGGAAAACTTCATTGTCCTGTGGGCAGAGTGTTCTTTGGAACACTGGAACTTCTTCCCCACCATCTCCGGAACACAATGGTCTATTTCTTTTTGGGATAGTGCAATAGTTTTGGAAAAGTGTATCTCCCAGAAGAGGAAATGCTTAATGCTGGCACATTTCCAGAAAACTATTGGACCACCTCCAGTTGGCACAGTTGGCAAGAAAACAAGTATTCTGTCCCAGGAGTGGTGATGTTTGTGTATGACTAATAACATGCAGTCCATATGTATCCATATGTAAAACTGCAACCGTACAAGAATTACTAAAATGAGCACTGCTACAAGCTCGAGGTGCTGTCTGATAGCAGACCACTTCCTTATAACTGTTTATTATGAGTGCTTTACAGTCATTGTTACAGTTATCTGTGCTGGAGGATTGAATTGGACTGTAAGATTGTGATACAGGTAGTCCTCGGTTAACGAACATTTGATAAGCATCTGTTTAAAGTCACCATAATGCTGACGATGGTGGTCATGACCTTTCTCAATGTTCCTATCATCTCAGGAACACCATGGTTACGTGGCTGCAACCTAAGTGCTTGGCAATCAGCTCACACGATGGTTGCAGCATCCCAAGGTCACATGATCCCGATTTGCAACCTTCCCTGCCAGTTTCCCACAAGCAAAGTCAATGGGGAAGCTGGCAGGGAAGATTGTAAATTGCTCTGATTAGCCTCCCTCCACCCACGTAACATTTATTTATTTTATTTATTTATTTTATTTATTTTATTGAATTTATACCCCGCCTCATTTCCCCTGTTAGGGGGAACTCTAGGCGGC
>JANHGC010003305.1:34570-44570 GCA_027560395.1 Boaedon fuliginosus | reverse complement strand
CACAGATCTTTGGCCATTCCTCTTTCACCCCAGCCACCCATCTCTGCCCATTTACATCCAGCTTTCTTCCTTTGCTTGCCCTCCCCTTGCCATTCTTCATGGTTAATGGCCCCCTGGCCCTCTGCTCCTACCCCTTCATCCCTGCCCATTCTGTATACCCCCTCCAGGCCTCCTGCAATTGCACAAGTAGTGCTGGCCTTGCCACTCACCTGTGCAATTTCCCTAGCCCTGCACCTTCAATGCCAGAAGCAGCACTGGCTTTGCCGCTCACATGCATGACCCTCTCCAGGCCAGCAGCAATTGCAGAAGAGTGCTGGCCTTGCCATTCACCTGCATGACTGCCCCCAGCCTCCTTCACACAACACCAGAAGCAGTGCCAGCCTTGCCATTTGCCTGTGCAATCCCCAATCCCCACCTTACAATGCCAAAATCTGTGGCGGCCTTGCTTCTCCTCCCCTCTTTCATTGGAACTGACTGATTTGCAAGCCAAGCTATCTTTGTGAAGCTCCCTTGAGATACCTCTCCTTCCCTCCCTGGGGATCCCCAACACATTCTTGTCTGCCTGCTCCCCAGTTGCCCTGATGGCTGCTACTCCCCCTCCCTCTGATCTTGGTGACAGATCTGCAAGACCCCAAAACTTGCAGAGCAGCCACAGTACTTTAAAAAAGAATCTTGCATCGCAGGCTGCTCCCACCACACCATTGCTTCCACTTGCCACCTGATTGGCTGGGGGCTATTTGTCCCATGCAGCCAAAGGCCCAGGTCAAATGGTGTTTGGGCAAATGGGCAGGGATGGAGGGCCAGGGGGCCAATGGCTATGGAGAATGACTGAGGAAGGGCCAGTGGAGGAGGAAAGCTGGTGGGTGGCTGGGGGCAAAGGAGGCGGGGCCAATGGTCAGTATCTAAATGTCCCAATGTCCCAACATAGATAGGGCTGTAAAGAACCACAAAGTGGTATATAAGTCTAAGTGCTATTGCTGTTGCTATGAAGATGACAAAAAGAGATCTGTTAGGCTACTATGGGTTTCAGTGACAGACACACATCTGCCTCCTGGCTATAATAATTTCAAATAAATAGCTTGATGTATATCTTTATGGCATGCCCATTGCTTCTATAGGACACAAAAGCAAAATTATTGAACCATATTTTAAACTGGTGTACTGATCTCTAATATCTATAAAACAGAAGTCTGTGAGGGATGTGTGTTTGTATGTGCTCTATACAAACTTGCAGTTCTCCACCAATCTCGCCCAAACTTGGCAGATAGATAGCTACGCGTAGTAACTGTTGGGGTCACCAAAGGGGGCCTTTTTGCCTCCCAAAAAAGGGGGCAAAGAGGACACTCTTAATGAACTAGCAGTGACTCTCTACTGAGTGTGTGCAGTTTCCCCTCCCTCTACTGAGCATGTGCAGTTGTCAAATTGAGGCTTCATATTCAAACTGAGGTACCATATTTTCAAACAGCGCTCAAATGGAGAAGCCCACCTAGTCAAGTAAGGTCACCTGCCAGGCCTGGCCTTGCCCCAGAGCCAGCCTTGCCGGAGCGGAGATGTGGGAGGGGATGCCGGGGCCTTCAGAAAGCCCGCAAATGTTGCGGCACAAATATACTTCTTCTTTAAAAAAAAAAAAAAAGCAAGCAAGGCTGGTTAATCAGCTAGTGTATCAATAAAACAAGAGCTGAGCTTGCTCTTTCCTATACAAAAGATTGAAACTCACTGATTAAAATGACAACAAGCCAACAAAATTATGCAAGGTAATCATAATACAAGGGGATTTGTTCAAGTGGGATAAAAATGGAATGTAGGTATCCATCAGCTGATGCTGTATTTCATTTCTAGACTTTCCAGTTTTGTGTTTATTTGGTCTTAACCACAACAACTTGCTCTTAAGGTTTGTAGGAGGGAAAGACAAGGAAATGCCTTCGGAGAACCGTTTTGCTAGAACTGGAGAAATTAAATGATTAAGGACACAGTGATCCATTGAGCAATTAGTCTCTATCATAGATTGGACAAGAGGCAGGTTTTAACAAATGGCTCAACTGAAGGTTTAGCCGTTGGTCAGAACCTTTAGTTTTATTTTAGGAAAGTTCTGGTTGGTCATTTTTTCCTAATAGTTTTGGTTCTCGTATTTCTTGCAACATTGCTAAAGAGAGAAGGCTCCTCTAATCAGCTAAATAAGTCCATTTACTGCTCTAGCAAAATAGCAGCAGCATCTCAAGAGAATCAAATGTTTAAAATTTGTATGGTTTCAGGATCAAATTACATGGGCCACTTTAAATATGTTTAGATGTCCTCATTTCTGTCTTAATTTTGTGGTAACATGAAGGGAAAAAATTGGATACTTGTTATCCCCATCCTAGATCCATCAATATTTACTCTGGCCGAGGCATGGCTTTAGATCACAGGTCCCCAACCTTTTTGACCTCAGGGACCACCGAATTCATAATTTTAAATCCTAGGGACCACCAGTATTAATCCAGCATGCCGCTCCCTAACCCTTCCTTCCCAGAGGTGGTATTCTGCCAGTTCTGATAGGTTCAGGAGAACTGGTAGCGATAATTTTGATTGATTCAGAGAACCATTTCTGATTGGCTGACAACATAGCCATGCCCACCAAGCCACGCCCACAGAACCAGTAGTAAAAAAAAATTGAATACCACCGTTCCTTCCCCCTCCTCTGATTTTACCTTCCTTCTCTCCTGATTTCACCTTCCTTCCTTCCAAATTTTTCTCTCGGATGAATGCTCGCACACACGGGAAAAGAGAAGGAAAGCTAGGGCAGGGTGATGTGGGTAGAGCAGCCTTGGGCCAGATTCATTGCTTCCGTGGGCCACAGTTTGAAGATTCCTGAGTTAGGGCAATTATCAAAAATACAAAGATTCTTCTGCGGACCACCCAAATTTTCTCTCGGACCATCAGTGGTCCCCAGATCACTGGTTGGGGACCTCTGTTTTAGATCATACAAAGGGGCAAGTGTCTTTCAATCCAAGCTCTTTGCTAAGATAAGAACATGTGGAATTCTTCTAAATAAAGACAAGCACTGTAGATTAAAGCTGAGAAAAAAAATTGAGGTTAGCAGCCTCTCAATTTATTACAATTTGGAGAAAGAGAAAAATTGAGGAATAACTGAAACAGAAAGAACAACTCTTTTGAGAAAGTACTATGTCTGAAAAGACAAAGTAACATGATTGTAGGGTTTAGTCTGATCTTTGGTGCTGTGCTTAAGTTTTTATTTAACAATTCTCTACACTTATTTTAGCATTAATCTGTATCCTTAGATTGTGCATAAGGGAATAACTTCTTCTCAGACTCCAATCTGAAGCTTTCTCCAACATCTATTGATTTTGGCAGAAACTAATTTGTAGCACGAGTGGCTTTGTATGGTCTGTCGGGAGTCTTACATCTTCTTCCATAAATTTCATTTTAAAAAAAACAACAAGCAGCTATTTTCCCATAATCTGAATACATCTACAACTAATCTCCATAACTACTGTATTAAATGTTTGCATTTCAAATTTTAGATTTTTTTTCTTAAAGAAGAGCTTATTTTGCCTTTGGTGAAAATCATCTATTTGACAAAGAAGGAAAGGCAGGCTGACACCTCTAGATATATGTATATAAGCTATACAGGCAGCAAGTTGCATCACATTGACCTTTTGGACGGCTAGGACAGCTTATGAAAGCCCTATATCTCTCAAGGTTAGAGGGTGGAATCTAAGGAGGCATCACAGCAAGGCATAGAAGATAAGAGATGGCAGCCAGAATTATTCAGCTGTTTTATCAAATGCAGAAGGCAGGGCAGGTTGTGAAAAACTAAAGGGTTTTATGAGAAATGGAATCAGATCTCAAGCATTTACTTCCTAAACTCAGCTGCTGTGTACACAGGTATCTTATTAAATAAACATTAACATGGATGTCAGGCAATGATTTGCAGCCTTTGTGAAATGCTGCCTGTGCAGGTGAAAGATACTCCGGCCACTTACAACTATGAGAAAATGGAGATCAGCAGGCTACCTACTTTTACCAGAATGCCTTCAAAACCATAATAGTGAGAAAATGTGTGGCACTATTTATCTTTTCTGACCCCCACAGATCTTCCTTACTCAAGAATTTAGTCCTGTCTCTGGACAGAAACTTGATCTTATCTGCCCTTTCCACATTTAGGGACTTTGTGAACCACAGTCTTGAATCAACACTTAGGTTTTGATGCCTAAGATGTCTTGGAACATGACAGAAAAAATGGCTAATTGAATGATACAGGAATGCTGTTTATACAACCAGGGTCCTTGAGAATTATCACCAGTCTACAGATGAATGCTGGCTGAGTCCTGGGGTCAATTTGAAAAACAATTGTAAAAAAAGAAAAATACCTTTGCAAATAATTGCAGTTGCCCACATTGAGTTTTGTGCCAGTAATTCTTACTCAATTTCTTGATTCTCAACTTTGACCATGTTTTTCATTAAAACATCTTTGTTGGATTTCAATGTTGACTTGATTATTCTTTTGCCTAATCAATCTATGTTTTGATTTCACCTGCTTGACTTATCTCCCTTTCTCATCCCTTATGTGCCTGGGACAGAGAACAGCAGAATAACTCTAATCATTGTATATTAACTCATGGTCACAGAAAGTAGGCCAACAGGCCTGGTTGCAAGACCATTTCATATCAACCTCTATTACAGCAGGCAGCAGACAAGAATTAGTCTGGTTGAAAATCAAACTATCGTGCTAATAGTGAATACCTACCAAATTAGGATATTTGGGGAGATAAGTACAGTAGAGTATTAATAATCTCAGGGTGAAACATGACAGATGGGTTTAAGGAAACTGATTGATTTCAATTATTAATAGTGTGCTCATATATACTTAACCATTTGTACTTTGTGGATAAGCATTAAGAATTAACAACTACAACTATTATTACATTTCCTACTGTAATATTTAGTCTTCTAGTATTACCATTCTATACAGACACAAAGAAGGGATTATATTATAGAGAGTAATATATAACTTTTCCTTGGCTGACACAATCATTCTAAATTTAACTGGTCATCATTGACCAAAATGATCATAATTTGCTTCTACTTACTAGATTTTAAGGACCAAGCAGTATGATGTACAAAACCATTTTTAAAAATGTAGACAAAACTCAAATAAAACATTAATTACAAATTGACCAATAGGGGCACTGGAGAGATGACAGCCTGGATTTGAGACCCAAGCTCCATGCAACAGGATGAGCTCCCATTATTTTTCTCAGCTCCTGCCCACTAGCAGTTCAAAAGCTTGTAAATGCCTCCTCGAGTTCCCCATCAGGTGAAGAGAGGCGGGGTATAAATTGAATGAATGAATGAATGAATAAATAAATAAATGCAAATAGATAAATAGGTATCACTTTGGTGGGAAGGTAACAGGATTCCGTGCGCCTTTGGGGTGTAGCCATGCTGGCCACATGACCACGGAAATTGTCTTCAGACAATGCTGGCTCCCTCGGCCGAGAAATAGAGATGAGCACCATGCCCCAGAGTGAGACATGACTGACACAGAAAATTTTACCTTTACTTTTTTACATATTGATCATCTGTAAAGTTACCAAGTTAGCTTTTCTCATGAATTTAGAAATTCCCATCCTATTATAGTACTGTAAACAACTTACACTCAACATCATTCTCATCAAGCAAAAATGTGTGTTCTCCTTGAGATTAAATAAAGTAGGACTCAGTGTCAGACTGCTCACTATTAACTATAATGAACGATATGCTTTATTGCTACTTGATATTTAAGGTTGTTTGCCTTCTGAATGTTATTTTAAATTGAATTAGGAAGATTGTTACCATTCATTTAAATAGTTATAATTTCAAAATCAAAGCCAACAGCTGTGCAGTAGAAATTCATGTTTTAAGTCTCCAGAAAGAAGGAAAATCGATTAAGTTTTATATACTTATATATTCTTTAGTAGGGACCTGTGCAGTCCTTAATTTTTTTTGGTTAATATAAAGTGTACACATAGTATGCACTTCCTATTGAGTTGTTATAAACATATGTATATGAAGGTGTATTCATATATCTTGATAATGAACTAACCCATCTATATTATAGAAGTTGAAGTTATACCATTCAATATGGGGGAGTGTGAGTACATACTACCTTTTTCAAATATATTCAGGATGTGGCTTTTTACAGATTAGCATGCCTGGTTAGGATACAGTACTGCACTTTGAAACAATAATGGGAATAAAAGTATTTATTCCTATAGTTATAAAAGAGCATTTAAAGATAACAATGAGCCAAAAGTACTTTAAGAGATGCAAATGTAGAGGAAGAAAGATGCTGGAGTACAAAAGTATGCCCAAAATGCTGTAATTTTAACTAGTGCAGTCATTTGGGTATTATTATACATTAGCTGTTGCCAAAAAGGTTCAGTTTCAAATCATAGATGATACATGCATTTGAAGGATATTAAGAACAAGTGTAAGTAATAAAATACTGCTGAGTTAAAAGTACAAGAGTCCCATCTGGTCAACATGTAGATCCTATAAGGCTAGCTTTCAAGATATTGTTATAAAGAAATCACTAACAAATTTAATCTTACAAGTATATTGAAGGAAGGACACATGGCTGAATCCTTCTGCTACCTGGCACTTTTAAAATCTTGTTTTAATCTTCCTATTTAAACTTACTAGCTCCTATTTCATTTCCAGATAACTTGTTCAAACATGAGTATTGTCTACAAAATTGTAGTAACTGCATTCAGGTTTACTTTGAAGGAAATACAAGAAAAGTGATCCATTTGCAAGAATATAGGTATAATAACAATTACTTGGATTATTCATGTTTTAAATGCCATTTAATCACAGTTAAAATGAATTCCCATATACTAGAATAAAATGGAAATGTACTGCTGATGAAGCATGCCTTGCAATGTGTAAACGAGTTATTGTGAATTATTCCTGGACAATTCAATTCAATAGAGAGATCAAAGCAGATATATTTATTAACACTATCTTTTAAGTGAATTCACTTAAAAGGTCCAGGGAGCAAACACAAAACTCGATTAGGGGCTATGATGTGCAAATGAATTTCCAAATTAGAATAAGGCTATAGAACAAAAATATACATTTAATATCAACTATGATGTATGTATATGAGGTATGTGGGCTAAAAAGCTATTTACAAATCCAGGAACCTGTCTACATAACAGGAATCAGCCATTTGCAATGTTTCAGAATTTGAGGTCAACATGAGGGGACTCCAAAGCCATGTTAATTATACAGTTGCATTTTCCCTAAAATAGGGCCTTCGGAAAAGGTAAAATATAATGATAGCAGTCACAGCCATTCCACATAAAAAAAGCAGTGTGATTTAATCATATGGTGGTGGCGTAACCTTAACTTTTTTGACCCCACCTGCAGACATCCTTGAATGTGGATCTGGCTGTGCTCATCACTTTTGAAATGAAGGTACTGTGGCTGAAGGCATGAAAGCATCCTTCCTTGGAAAAGCTCGTTTTGAGATACAAAAAAGTTTCAAGAAGAAGAGCACATCTTTATACCTGGGGTACATTTTATTTTTGTTGTATGTTTTAACACTTAGTAAAATTCTTTTAATCATTTAATCCGTCTTTTTCAATAACTCCAAAACAAATGGGAGAAGTCAACCTGTATGTCAAAAGTAATTTGACACTCCCAACCAAAAGCTGCGAAAGTCCAGATGTTTCTTTAATATGCAAACATATACCCCTATCATTTTTTTTTGGCAAATCATGCAGTCATTCTTGACTGATACATCACATAAAAAGTATGTTCCCTTTAAAACCTGGAAAGCAGGAAAACAAAAATCCTGCCCTGGTACAATTAAAATGAAAATACTTTTGAATAAAAAAGGAAAAGCTTCTTGTCCATTTACTCATCTTTTGTATGTCTGAACTGTATGTCTGGAGTGAGAATAGCAGATTTCAAGGGATTTAGAAAAAGAGAAACCATGAATATCTCCTCTGGTAAGATAATTTCTATGTATGGATATGATCCATCAGCTTTCTTAGACAAGCCTCATAGAATTGAATGGGAAACTCTGTCGCTCAACTTCCGTTACATATAAAATAAACTGAGAACAAATTTCAGACAGACTGGGATCCTAATCATAATTAAGACACAGCTTACCAATAAACTGATTTGCAGTGTTACATTGTTTTGGCAAAATTACAAATTTTCTTAAGTTTACTTTGGATAACTTAGGAGGCACTATTATCTGGGCTCAAAATCTGTTAAGGCATATACCAAAACCAAACCCGTAACTATCCTCACCCTAATCTTCAGATAATAAATCTTATATGGGATGAGGAGTACCACTTTAAAAATCTATGTTGCATTTTGATCTCTGGCATAAAGCAATGTAGTGATGACAATTCAAAGTTGTCTCAGCAGTTTTCCTTCAAATTCCCACCCAAAAAAATGTAATTTACCTATACTATAGCTAAGGAAACATATGTCATGTTTAAATTCTTTATTATGGAAATTATACCAAAAAAAGCAGAGGTCTGTAGGTGGTCAAGATGATGGCCTCAGTTGAGGTTGTCACTTCATAGTTTTTGATTCTCCCCTCTTCTGATCCTTCCAAAATTCTTCCAATGTTCCATAATAAAGAACAATTCCACATCCCACAGCATATTTAACCTCTTCTGTTATTTCCTTCCTTCATCCCATTAAAAAAAATAGAAGAAAAAAAATCCACTTAAAGTGGAAAGACTTATTTCTTTTTAAAGAGAAGAAATATTGTCATATACCAGGTACGGGACTGTTACCACTTCCACTCAAGACAAAAACATTTGTCTTTTCTGACCTCACACAATCACAAGCCCAACACTTTTCTGCTCCTTCATGCTTGAGTGAAGTTGAAGAAAAAATTCACCTGCTTTAAGTGTCTTATTAACTTTACTGCATGGATTTCTTCTGACAGTCATGATTTTTTCCCCGCAGGCCCACAAAAAAAGCCTGAAAAATGGCAGCTTCTTTAACAAATAGCAGGTACTGGGCTCCATCTTATATAAGGCTCAAAGCACTTTTTCTGAATTCTTTTCAAAGTATGCACTGCTTTCACGCTCAGTCCTCATTGAAGATCTGGTGAATAGGTTGTGAGATCCTGGGCATCAGATACGAAGTCACTTTCACAAGATCAATTGTGATGAAAAAGATGAGCCAAGGCTACTAGCTACTTTCTGGCCATTTTGGTATCTGCTTGCCATCATTTCTTCCTTGTTTCCATTCTCAATTTATATATATATAAATATATATATATATAAATTCTGAATTTATAATTATATATTATTATATTTATATATATAATATCTCAAGTTCCATTCCTAAAATCTAAATGGAAACAAGGTTGAATAAATAATAATTACTTTGTATGATATCCTTCATTTGCATCAACATCAGGAAAAAAAATCCCATATGCTGTAAGAAAAGATTTATATGTCATTTTTCTCCTACAGTGCCAATTTTAGTTAATTTTGACATTGCAACATAAAATATTTATAAAGGTATCATCTGCAACATGGTCATTTAAAGAAAATTAATTTTTTTTCAAATATTAGTTTGAACTAAAATTTGAAATTTAAGTGAGGAAGAAACAGCTGAGCCATTGGTTTTTTAGGGTAACAGTTGATAGTTGTTGCAAAAATGAATTTCTATGAACCCACTGGTAGCATGAAGGAATTGTATGTTTAAAATTCCCATTGGGTGTTGGAAATACAAATACAAATACAAAAACAAAACTCTCAAATGGAATACATATTGAAATGTGCGCCCTATATTTAAAAAAGTTTCCAACCCAGAGCGATTTTCCATTATCATGTTCTTCAACATATGCTCCCATCGCCTTATGAAAGCAGACAAGCTTAACTAATTGCAGAGTTGCCAGCTCAGTGGCTCTTGATAGGTGATCAATGCCTTCAATATTAAGTGGCCACAGAGAATCTTCACTATGGTAAAAAAAATACAC
>JANHGC010003305.1:13911-28483 GCA_027560395.1 Boaedon fuliginosus | reverse complement strand
CACAAGCCAGCCTGGAATCGTCCGAAAATGCGATGCTGCTCCCTCCTCCCCCCCACCCCCCACCCCCGTCGGGAAGAGCAGAAACAGGCGTGGAATCGCTTGGGGTTGGGATCGCACAGTGCAAGCCACATGAGCCTGCTCTCTACCGAGGCAGGCTGCGATCCAGGCGCATCTCATTTTCGGTTGGAAAATGTGCCGCTTAAAGGGGGGAAATGGCGGGTAACCAGAGTATAAGCCGAGGGTGACTTTTGAACCACTTTTGGGGGGTTGAAAAACTCGGCTTATATTCGAGTATATACGGTATATATTCACTTAATGAGAAAAGGGATTTGTATACTGTATATTTACTTAATTATAATATAACAAATTTCTAAGCTAGAAAGTAAAGTAGATAAGGAAGTCCCCAAAGAGTCACACATTTCCTGACGTACTTTATTAAAGAGTTTGAGGTTTGCAACTTATTGGCAATAAATTATTGTATAATCCTTACTAAATACAATGCAGAGAGACACAGATAAAGAAAATTGGCATTACCTAATTTGAGATGCAGTTATTCCCAAGCAATGATGCATGTATCTTTGGAGTTTGGATGTCAAAACTAACAGGGCAAGCTATTATGTACAAAAAATATGGGCAGCAAATCCCACATTCACTTGAACGGATGATGTTAGCTAGTTGGATAATGAAAAACCTGCAAGCAATAACCATGCTCAGAAAACCAAGAGAACTCCACAATTCCATCAGGATCTAGATACACTATCTTCTATTGGAAGTACATATTTTTATTGCTACCATTATCTTAATAGCCTATTTAATTAGGACTTTATGCAGGCAAAATATGTTCTCCATCACTGAACACTGAGCAGTTTCCAGGTAATAGAAGATTTCCATTTGATCATGGCAGGTAATAAAAGGTAGAGTGGGAAGAAGAGTATGTGGCTGATTAGAAGTTGAACTGCCAGTCAGTATAGTTCTCACATCCTTTCTCCAATGTCAATGTTCTCCCAAATCTAAAGAAGCAGATTCACCATTCCCAATATAAAAGAATCCTAAAATCTTCCCATGAAGACCCAAACAATCTAGAATACCAGTTCCACGTAATGTCAATCAAATATGCTTCTTGTGTCATTAAAAAAGAGATTACCCACAGGTCAAAAATGCTACAGAAATCAGAAAGCAGTAAGGAAAACTGTTCATCTTCTTAAAACGTAACCAAAAGAACAATCAAAGCAGTACAAGAGAGCTTCGTTTAATAATGTGTCAATGAAAGGGATAAACACATAAAAATGCAAAGCAGGATAACATTGTATCATAGGCTCATTTTAATGATGCTAAGATATAAGTGAGATGTGGAGTTCTCTTTCAGAAAAGGTTGAGATATTCTGTTAGTTATTAACACAAAAGTGACCTCTGACATTATAAAAATAGAACGTTCCCAACGGATTGTGTTCTACTCAAGCATAAAACCAAGCATAAAACAATTGTTCTATTGAAACAAAAGAGGACTGCACAAAGAATTGATGTTTTAATTCATAATATGCAGTACAAAATTCCTTTACTAAATAGTACCACTGCACTTTTTATCCTTCCAGAGTTGTATTTTCCTATTTTTTTTACTTTCTTTTTTCCTGCAATTGCAGGGTCTGCTCTTTTTCAGATTAACTGAGTGTTGATCCATTAATTGTGACAGGAATTAATGACCAGCTTGTCACTCTAATCTAAAAGAGAATGGCCCAAAGTCACCAATACAGATATCATGACTAACGCAGGATTAGAATTCAGAGTCTCCTGGTTTCTACCCTGGTATCTTAACCACTAGACTAGACCAAAGTGTTCTCAATTTCACTTTTATAAATATTTCATTTCAATATATTTGCATTTTAAATGACATTTTGGGATAAGTCAATAGAAAAATTTCAGAGTGGAGAAAGGAAAGAAACTGATGAGAAATGTAAATACTAGAGCTTTGAGGTGCTCCAGATCTGGTACAGAAGAAGTGCTTTGAAATAGGCAAGAGTATCAACACAGAAACTTCTTAAAGCAATTGTTATTGTTTGCAGGATCTTGCAGTTGTAGTGACAGCCTCCCTGCAGAAACTATGCAAACCTAGAGAACAAAATTATGCTTTAATAATAGGTACCCATTTAGATTATAGCCTATTTAGAAGCACCTCTTCCAAACTAAATCCAGAATTTTCACTGTCTTCGTATTATGCCTGAATTAGGTGTCCAAACATTTTCATTCCCAGATTCTGAAAAACATTTTCATAAATAGAAGCTAGTCTTTTTCCAAATTACTGAATTTGAACATATAAACTATCTTTAATCTGCCTGGCAAGGAAAGTTAACTTCCAACTTGGAATTTTATGCATGTTTCTGTTTACTTTTAATGGTATTAACAATAAAGTCTACATAACTATTCAGACTTGAAGGCATATTTTCCCAAGCTGTGAAGAAAATGAAGAATATGAAACCTTTGACCTTTTCAATTAGCACTTGCCAAAGCGAAGGGCAGATCACATGGCAAAATAGTTTGTGGATTGTTGGTTCTTCCATACAGAAGCATTAGAGTGCCGTTATTCCATGTAGGAGCTGGCAGAAAAGTACTATGCTAATTGAGAAGTACTCACACTCCACATACGAAGAGGGAGGAGGACAAGAGGGTAGGGTGGGTTGGGGAACACCTCCTTCACTGCCAGTTGCTATTTGCAGAGACATTGCCCAATGCTGCCCCGTCCCTGCTCTTCTCTGGGATTGCTGGAGAACTGAGAGGAGAGGAATAAGGTCTTCTGCTATCAATTTTCTGAGGCCAAAGAGTGATCATTTTGTGGGATCAGAGAACTGAAATGAAACAAGTCAATTTCTTCTCTCTCCTCATCCCTTCTTTTGCCACTCAAGGAAGGAGAAGAGGAAAGCGAGAGAGATAATGACCAACTGAGAATACAGTACTTATGAGGCAACTAGAAATGGAGAAGAGAGCTCAGAGTTTCACTAGCCCTAAGAATGAACAAGCCTTTATGGAGGGATCCTAAGTATAGATCACATTGGGGTTATTCTGCTTAGAGCAGAAATAGAGTTGAAATAATGTTAACATAAATTTGTTTATAACCGATTAGTTACTTAAACATCAATTAACATTAATTTATATCTATCCTTTACTCTGTAAAGGAGTTATAAATAAGCCTTTATGGGTTAGAAATGAAAATGTAATTTTGGAGAAGCAGAATTTCCAGTTTTAGAGAATAAGAAATATTAGTTAATGTCCAAAAAGATTGAAGCGGAACCATGGACCAATGTTTCTGAACACAGTATTTTCAAAACCAGGATGAAATCACAGAAAAAATAATTCCTGGTCACTCATAGAATACTGTTACAAAATTATACAAGAGAATTTTGGGAAAGCAATTACTGCCTTAATTAGAAACATATTCCTCAAGGGCATTTGATGATGGCCTACCTCATTGTCTGACTCCACAAGTACTTGATCATATTCGCTAAGAGCTACTAGAAACATAATGGAGGTGACATTTTCAAAACAGTGTATCCATTTTCTTCGTTCCGATCGCTGTCCCCCCACATCCACCATTCTGAAATAGGAGCAAAATTCATAGAAATCAAAACAATGTACAAATACTAAAATGTTAGGGACATGTTTTCATTATTATATTATTTATATGCTACATCTCAAAGATCATGACAATAGAGTGAATACATCTACACTTCAGCATTCTGCAAATGTATACATTGACAGTAGGTATACATTCTGGTGGCGCTGTGATTAGAATGCAGTATTTCAGGCTAACTCTGCCTAGTGCCAGGAGTTCAATCTTGATCAGCTCAAGGTTGTCTAAGCCCATCCTTGTAAGGTCAGTAAAATGAGGGCTCAGATTTTTGGGGGGCAGTAGGCTGACATTGTAAACCATTCAGAGAGTGCTGTAAAGCACTCTGGAGTTATATATAAGTCTAAGTGCTATTGCTATTCTGCTCTGAAGTGACATCTAGATAAATGAGATAAGTAATGGTGTAGAAACCAACCCAGCAGCAACTTAATATTCCTGAACAGGATTCAGCATCATCATTCCAGAACAAATTTATTGCATAGAGGTATAGATACTGTTGATAGACTGCTACCAATCATATTGATGTCAAATTTGCATGAAGTGATTACATAGTATCAGCCTTTCTCTTGAAAATATAAGCCAATTAAGTCTTGTAGTGGCTAAATCATTGGTAATAGAACAAATTAGGGACACTGATAATCAGAGTGATATCACAGTGTTCCTGAATTTTACCATCAAATATTAAACTACCACAAGCCTACCATTGTGAGGCATTTATAACTGTAACTTGGAGTAAATATAGATGGGCTATTTCTCAAACCCATTTAACATTTTTCCTCCTGGACTGTTGATTGCATAACATTCCTTATCCCCACAGACTTTGCACTTACGGCTCTAGGCAGGTAGAAATCTTTTTTTTCCTTATATGATTCCCTGAGAGGTGCTTTGCTCTTCCAAATTAAGCCATTATATAGACTAATAAAGCCAAATAATATCTTTACTAACAAAATGACCCTGTTTTATTTTGCTTCAGGACTACAGTTAATGAAACTCAAAATAAAAAGTTCAAAAAAGGTTCTTTAGAAATATACATTTGTATGGAATAGGCACCATTTGTCAAATTTTGTATTTCAACAAATCTACAAATGAATAGAAGTTGATATAGCATTATACAATATTACAAAAGTTAAACACATCTTTAAAAATGAGTGTAATTATTAAAATTGAAACAGGAAGAGTCTAATCTTTTCCACAGTAACTTTAGTAGCAATAATCTTTTATATATAATGACAGAATAATAAAATAGTGGAATTCTTATAAAGACACCTATATTATTTTTCCAATTTACATTCTTATACAAGATGAAGCATAATTAATAGTTAGGATATTTATAAGAATTGGTGGATTCGATATATAAAATACCATTTGTCTGCAATTTATAAACTATATTCATATCTTAACACTCAAAAAAGCAAGTTGTTTATGACTTAACACAATACTCTGCATTCTCCATTTTTGATCACTGTAAAATGTTAATTTAAACAATGAACATTTAAGAGATTGAAGTATTTTGCCTGAATTGCTACTACTAAGCCAAAAGAAGAAAGGGAATGGGAGAAAAGAATACATTTCCAAAATAGCATTTTCTATTGGTACAATTACTTAAATGTTTTTATGCTCCTGGTAGGAACCCCCGCCCCTTCCCCAAAACAAACATCTCTGAAGTAGCACACTTTAAAGATTTAAAAAAAAAAACCTTTTATCTACCTGAAAATAACACTTTGTAAGTCAAATGGATATTCAATGATTCCTGTAGTTGGAACTCGAACTCTAAGAACATCTTGTTGAGTGGGTAGATATCCAGGGCCTGCTATGCGGTCCAAATCGTTAAGATAACTATAGATAGAAGAGAAACATCAGGAATGAAAGATAATGCCCCATGGACAGAAGGAATTATATAAAGATAAAAAAGCAAAAGAGTTTTGGCTAGGGCAAATTTGGGGAAAGAAATTTTAAAACAGAAATTTATAGCAGAATAAAAAAATATGTCTGTATAGATTTTGTATCTTTTACATTGTTACTAGAATTTTTCATGATCTCCAGAATGTTCAAAGTATCAAGGGCAACAATTTAAAATGTGTTAACCTAGCCCGCGAGTCTTGTTTTACAAATTATGTTCAATGTGAAAGAGATGTGGATTGGTAAGATTCAATATCAAACGCCTGTGAAGTGAATTGGGTCAAAGTGCTGAATTCGATATAGAATAGTTGTTTGCTAGAGTGAGGTTCTGCTTTAAACACAGAAGTGTTGTGTTTTTTTTTCAATAAATGTACATCTTTAACAAATAAGTTTAGTTATTATTAAAACAGGTTCATTGATATAACATGGCAATGATGGGTTCTTGAGACGATTTACCATCAATTGGCTCAATGCAAATACAGTATGGCAAATTATCACATAACTGTAGTTAAGTAATATGAATTTCTCCCCAATTTCCATACTATTCTATATGCAGTGTCATTTCATTTCCACTGGCATTTTAAGGAACTATGATCTTATTTTACCTGCCTCTTGGTAGATCACTTACTTAACAAAACAACAGCATTTAGAATAGCATCTCAGCTATTCTATCCTGTTATTTTTTCCATTTGAAAAGGAAACCACTTGATCCTAAGCAGCTTGCCAGATCTTTATAGCCAAGATCAGCTCTTTGCTTTTCTATAGTATCCAAATCTGTACTGAAGTTAGACAAATCTCCAGGCATTCTTGAAGCCGTTTGTTCTTATTAGAGCTACCCTGGCAGCCCCGTGCTGAATTAAGAATGCTGCTCTACATTTAAACAGGGGCATGGTCTCTGAGAATGCTAGACTTTGAAATTATCTTTTTAACTTTTGGCTAATGTTAATGTCTTTCCCATGGGTCTGCTCCCTCTGATTCTTAGAGAGCACTTCAAATCAACTTGGTTAAAAAAAATATTGGCAAGCTTTACTCCTTCAGACTCTTAAGGAAAGGTTTATTCTTTCCAAGACTGAAAGATTAGGTTTCCCAAATGCTGGATGTATCCTTAAGCAGTGTATTTGGGACAGTGACCTTCAAAACAAATGTGGTTCCCAGTTTTGCAACACAAGGTGTCTTTCCAAATGAATAAATGACAGCTTCCTACATCTCCTCTTAATACTGAAACTTTTCCAGGCTTTCCATTTTGCTCGGTTCGATGCACAGACTCTTGCTGTTATATTGGGGTAGTACAAAATTACTCTCCCACATTAATACATATGTCCGTGTGTGTGTTTGTGTGAGAGTCAGTAGAATTCTTCAGCCAGTCTTCTTCATGGCTGTCTACAAGGAATCCTAGTTGGCTTTTATGTATGAAATAAATTTCCTGGTAGAAAGCATTATTTCCATTTGTTGCTTATCCGACGCTGATATTATTTGGCTATATCTTTCCAAGTTTCTCCACTTGCACATAAACCAGCTGACTGCCCTTGCATTTGAAAATAGATATTGATTTATTTTTTTCAACCTCATGTCTATACCTTATCTGTATCTATAAGCTTTCTGACAGATAGAAAGCAGCAGGTGAAGCTAAGTAAAATCATATCAAATACCCATACAATTAGCACAGCATCTCCAGGGCTGTTTGCTCTCTCCATTATTCTTTTCTCTCTATGCCAATAACTGCATCTCGAAGGATCCCTCAGTTAAAGTACTGAAGTTTGCAGATGATACAACAGTCTCCCGTGTGCTCCCCTTCCACCCCAGCAATCAAAACTATTTTTCATTTGCTTCTTGCAAGGAAAAACTTGCAAATTTACACTCGGGAGTGCGTGCACATACACAGACTAGTCCTCGCGAATGCTTTCCGGGAATTAAGAGAGACCAGATTTTGGGGGGGAGGGGAAGAAGGGGTGTGTGTGCACGTTGTCCAGCTCACCATAGTTCCCAGCTCTTTCTTTTTTGTTATCCCCCTAACCAGACCCAGGATTCCCTCTGCCCTCCAAAACAACCGCTGCTGTTCACAGGGATGCCACGGATTCCCTTCCATCAGCCCTTGCTCCCTCCTTCACACCAATACTTTTGATTGCTGGGGACGGAGGAGAGCATGCGGGCGGCAGCAGAGCAATCATTGGATATTCCCCGAAGAAGAGGAGAAGGGGCAGGGCCAGCCTGATTAGAACCCTGGTTCTTGCAAGGAAAAGCTTGCAAATTTACACTCGGGCAGCTGTGGTGAGCTTTGCAAGCCCTGTGGGCTGGATGTTAAGGCTGACGGCACTCAGTTCCCTTCCACAACCCGCATCTCTACCCAGAGTCTCCACAGCAGAGCTGCTGGGGGATGCACCTCCAGCCAGCTGGCCCTCCCTGCCCACCTGTGCCCTTCAACCTTACCTTTGTGATGAGCAGACCACCGCAGGCTGGAAGGGCAATGACTGGAGGAGGTGCAATGCGGCCAGCCATGCAAGGACTGGAGGGGAGGGGCAGAATCACCACTGCACATGGGCTGGATACATTGCCTCGGCAGGCCGTATCTGTCCCGCCGGCCATAGTTTGAGAAAGCCTGTTCTATATCAATGACTGCCAATGACTGCATCTCGAAGGATCCCTTGGTTAAAGTACTGAAGTTTGCAGATGATACAACAGTGATTGGTCTCATTTGAGATAGTGATGAATTTGCATATAGACAGGGGGTTGAACAACTGACCCTATGGTGCAGCCGGAACAATCTATTTATTTTATTTTATTTATTTTATTTTATTCGATTTATACCCCACCTCTCTTCACCGGTCAAGGGGAACTCAAGGCAGCTTACAACACATTAAAATACATATTAAAATACAATAACAAGAACATGTCTAAAACCAATTAATTTAATAATAAAATAATAAATCACAGTCACACACCATACTACAATCATTCTTCCAGGGGGGCACCAATCCCAAGCCTGCAGACAGAGCCAGATCTTAGTTCGGATCTCCAAGGGTAACTGATTCCAGAGGACTGGTGCCACCACAGAGAAGGCCTTTGACCGGGGACCCGCCAGCTAACAATTTTTAGCTGATGGGACCCATAACAGGCAGACTTTGTGGGATCTCACTGGGTGCTGGGAGGCATAAGATGGTAGGAGGCGGTCTCCAAGATACCCCGCTCCCAAGCGATGAAGGGCTTTAAAAGTTGTCACTAGGACCTTAAATTGCCACCTCGAGTTCCCCTTTTTGGGTGAAGAGAGGCGGGGTATAAATCCAATAAATAAATAAATAAAATAAATTGCACCCAGAAGACTATTGGGAGCAGTGCAGCTTGCGGAGGACAGGTGTTATGTGGGTGCACCAAGGTACACCCTTTATCACTCGCGCGACTACATTCTTGAATTGAAGCTTCCGAGTGCTCTCCAAGGGCAGCCCCACATAAAGTGCATTACAGTAATCTAATTGAGAGACGACAAGTGCATGAGTGACTGTAAGAAGAGCCTCCCAGTCCATGAAGGGGCGCAACTGATACACCAGGCGAACCTGTATATAGGCCCCCTCGGCCACAGCCACCAAGTGATGGTCCAATTGCAGCTATGGTTACATGAGAATCCCTAAGTTGCGCCCCCTTTTGCGGGGGGGCAATCCCCCCCAGCATCAGCGATGGACAATCCACTGGACCATGTGGGGGCAACATCCACAGCCACTTAATCTTCTCAGGGTTGAGCCTGAGCCTGTTGGTCCCATCCAGATCCTCATAGCCTCCAGTCACTGGTACATCACCTCGACAGCATCGCTAGTTTGGCCAAGGGCAGAGATGTATAATTGGGTATCATCAGCATATTGATGATACCCTACCCCATGCCATCAGATGATCTCACCCAGTGGTTTCATGTATATATTAAATAGAAGGGGGGAGAGAACTGAAACCTGAGGCACTTCGGAAGACAGATGCCTCGGGTCAGATCTCTGCCCCCCTACCAACACCGACTGGGTACGGCCTGAGAGAAAGGAGGCGAACCAACGCAAAATGGTGCCTCCCACTCCAAATACCTAAAGCTGCCCCAGAAGCACTAGGATAGAGGAAGCTCCTCTGTCCCGGGCCTGCCAGAAATCATCCGCTAGTGCAACCAATGTCGTCTCAGTGCTGTATCCGGGCCTGAACCCAGACTATAGAGGATCCAGATAATCATCTTCCTTCAAGGTACGCAGGAGTTGAAGTGCCACCACCTTCTCAACAACCTTCCCTAAAAAGGGGAGGTTGGAGACTGGACGAAAATTGTTCAAAACAGTCGGGTCCAGAGAAGGCTTCTTGAGGAGCGGTCTCACCACCGCCTCCTTCAAAGATGGTGGGAAGTATCCCTCAATCAAAGAGGCATTAATAACTGCCTGGAGCCAACTGCATGTCACCTCCTGGTCAGCCGAAATCTGGAGTTAAAAACACTTAAAATTGTAGAGATGAAAGTGGATTTTAGGAGGAGCCCTCCTATTCAACCATCTCTTACAGTATTAGACAACACAGTATCAACAGTAGACACCTTCAAGTTTCTGGGTCATATAATCTTCCAGGACTTGAAATGGACATTTAACATTAGAACCATCATTAAAAAAGCACAACAAAGAATGTTCTTCCTGAATAAATTCAGAAAGTTTGGATTGCCCCAGGATCTGTTAATACAGTTTTACAGAAGAATTATTGAGTCTATAATTTGTACTTCTATAACTGTCTGGTTTGGTACAGCAACCAAACAGGACAGGTACAGACTTTAATGGACAGTTAGGACTGCAAAAAACACAACTGCAATTAGTCTGCCTGCCATAGAGGACCTGTATACTGCACAGGTCAGAAAGAGTTGCCCGCCTCGAGTTCCCCTGACTGGGAAAATGAGGCGGGGTATAAATCTAATAAATAAATAAAGAGGGCTGAGAAAATATCTACATACTCTTCACATCCTGGACATAAATTGCTTCAACACCTCCTCTCAGTACGCTGCTATAGGGCATGGGATAGCAAAACAACTAAACACAAGGACAGTTTTTTCCCTCGTGGCATCACTCTGCTGAACATCTAATTACCACAGTACTGTCTTATGTCTACGGATATTACCCACATTGTATGGCTATTTTACTATTATCCTTCTCATCTTTTTTACTATATTATTCTTATGATTATATAACTTTGTATGTAAACTGAGAGCTTATGCACCAGAGACAAATTCCTTCAGTGTCCAACCATAGTTGGCCAAAGTATTATCTTCTCTTCTCTTTTCATGCCATCTGGCGGGTTTTATCTGATTACTAGCCTTAGGGTCATAATAAATGCTTGACTGACTGACTGAAGCTATTTTTGAGCCACTGTGGCACAGTGGTTAGAGTGCAGTACTGCAGGCCACTTCTGTTGACTGCTGGCTGCTTGCAATTTTGCAGTTCACATCTCATCAGGCTCAAGGTTAACTCAGGCTTCCATCCTTCCGAGGTGGGTAAAATGACAAAAATTGTTGGGTGCAATATGCTGACTCTGTAAACTGCTTAGAGAGGGCTGTAAAGTGGTCTAAGTGCTATTGCTTCTGATTATTACTGATTCTGGGTTTCCCAACTCTATTAGATATGAGCAAGGGAATGGAAATCACAAGGGGTATTGCAAAGTTATGTTACTAAATACTGTAGAAAAGAGCCATGGTGGCACTGTGGTTAGAATGCAGTATTGCAGGCTAATTCTGCTGACTGCCGGCTGCCAACAGTTTGATTCTCCTCAGCTTAAGGTTGACTCAGCCTTCCATCCTTCCAAGGTTGGTAAAATGAGGACCCATATTGTTGGAGATAAAACAGGTAGTTCTTGACTTACAACGTTTCATTTAGTGACCGTTCAAAATTACAATATCACTGAAAAAAGTGACTTATGACTGTTTTTCACACTTACTACCATTGCATCATGTCCACAGTCACATGATCAAAATTCAGAAACTTAGCAACTGATTCATATTTATGATAGTTGCAATGTAATGATGCAACATGATTCCCTTTTGTGATCTTCTGACATTCAAAGTCAATAGAGAAGCCAGATTCACTTAACAACCATGCAACTAATTTAACAACTGCAGTGGTTCACGTAACAAGTGTTGCAAGAACTGTTGTAAAATGGGGCAAAATTCACTTAACAACTGTCTCACTTAGCAACAGGAATTTTGGGGTCAATTGTGGTTGTAAGGACTACCTGTATGCTGATATTGTAAACCATTCGAGAGAGTGCTGTAAACCATTATGAAGTGGTATCTAAGTCTACAGTAAGTGCTACTGCTATTGCTATAGTCTACCTCAACAAAGTATAGTTCTAGTTTTCCTCTTAAGCCAGTTTCCTGATTGATCTATCTTGTAGGAATGACACAAAGGTGAGATGTTTTAATGTTTTAATGTTGTGAGATGTTTTAATGTTTTAAACATTAAATAAATAAATAAAAACAATTGAAACCAACAAATAATGGAATCTAAGCTGTAGGAAAGTACATATGGGAGCAATTCTGACTCCTGGTATCTTATAGAGATACCTACTATACTGATGTATTTCTCACATATTAAATCATAGACATAACATACAACACAGGAAATAACAAAAATGTGGCAATCTCATACATACTGTTTTCCCCATTCCATCAGTTTTGATATAAAATCTTTCTACCTCATGTACACAGAAAAGGAATTGGACAAATTACACTGCAAAATAATTATAAAAAACAGCCATGCATTACAAAATAGACAGAGGGCAAAGTAGCTAAGTCATATACTGGCAAAATTGGGATTTTAAATGAAATTATTGCTAAGTATAAATCGAAACTTAAATGTCAGTAAATTTATGTCCATTCAGACTATTTCAATTAATAGAGGTAAATGGATGTCCATTTGGACTATTTCAATTAATAGAGGTATTTTCAAAGAAAGCTAGGAGATGGCTGATCCCCCAAGATTTTACTTGATTTGTGTAATTTTTGCACAGGTACAAATTTTTGTATTTTGTATCAGAAACTGGTCTACATAGTGTATCTTGTCCTTTTTCCTTGGCATGTCATATTGGGAAAGTGCCCCTTTTTGCTATGGATGTCTGATACAGGACCCCAGCTTCACTTTCCTGAGCCTGTTTCAGTAGGGATTCAGGTAGACCAAGCTAGAATGGACTGATAGCATCCAATTATTCACTTGAGATGAGTCGACTAAAAATATGCTTCCGGCTCATCATAACTGCATCAATTATGTTATTTTTGTAACTGATGCCCAGATTGATCTCCATCCTCAATCCAATTCAGCTGCCAAGCAGGGTGACACATAATACAGTCTTCTCCCTGTTAAATGAAATCACAGGGAGCTATATTTATCCTCAGGAACTAATGTATAAGGGCATAAGTCTAACTGCTAAATTTCAATTCTAATCTAGGTGAGAAAGAGAAAGAAATACAAAGACAGAGAGAGAACACATAGATCTACTGGTAAATCATCATCCCAAATTAGCATATCTTTAAAATAATTTAACATTAGCATTAAAATATTTTTTTATCTAAACTGCAACTGGATTCACAAATATTATTCTTCACTATTAAAGAGACACATAGCTATATTACAATTTCTGAAAATGAAGCTTCTGGATCAAGAACCTATTTTTTTGTCTCAATTTAAGATAATTCCTTTTGCAGCCACAAATGCTTTCTTGGAATTGGATAGTCTTGCCCTGCTTTTAAACTATTTCTAGCAAAATGACTACTGCTTTATTTAAGAAGTTCTCAAGCTGCGGTTATATTCTAGGTAGCTGCAAGCAACTGGCAGACAAGTTATCATTGTTTAAAGCTGACCAGGCTTCTGCAGGAAAGTGAGACCAATGTCAACCCTCATTTCCACTTTGTCTAGAGAAGGCGCTAAAAAGCTCACTCAAGAAAAACAAGAGCAGGGGGAAATCTAAGAAACTTAACCCTATTGTTGTGATTGGTTCTGGTAGCTTTCATCATGGCATCTGGTGTTGGATTTTCTGTAGAACAGCATTAGTGAAGTGCAATATTTTATCCATTATTTTAAATTTATATTATTTCAAAATAGGACAATATGGGAGGTTTTTTACATATTTACTGAAGAACCACAGCATTTGGTTCATTTAATATAATAGTGAGATATAAACTAACCCCTCACCAGCATAAAACTAAGCCAGGAAAAAGAAAAGAAGAAATAGTTAAACTATGAGAATAGAGAATTATTTATATAAGGAAGCCTTGATTTAATGGACTAACTTGGGGAAAGTCAATTATTTCTCAGGGTCTGTTATAATAAGGCATGTGCCATCATAGCCATTGAAATAATTAGTGTGATAACAACATAGTGTAAATCAAAGAAACTAACACAATGACATAATCACTTAGATGATAAAGAAAAGATAGAAACTGGGCTTGCTATGGACTGCAATGTTACCACTATATTTAATTGTATTTTTTAAAACATTTCCTAGAATGGATTAAATTGTTAAATAATATATTAAATAAATTATTTTGTCAAAGAATTCCACTGAAATTCACTAAGATCAAACCCTTAACTCCCAACTTTATTTATTCTTTGTAAAGTACCTGGAAATATCAAATATTATTTTAAAATATCAATGTGTATACTGCTAAAACCTGTTGTGGTTCCGCAGTGTGCTGTTGATTTGGCAGCCGACTCCGACTTCAAGGGAGAGCTAGGTGTTGTGCTGGAGGAAGAGGAGTCAGCTGCTGACATTTTGCCAACAGAGGCTGGTCCCTCCACGAGCCAGCTGGAACCGGTGGGGTCTGAGAGCAGTGGGGAGGAGCCCTTAGCTGATGCCAGGACCCGGCGTTTAGTGAGGCAGGAACAGCAGCGTCAGCAACGCCGGAAGGGACAAGGTCAAGCTAAAGCTGACCACTAACTGGACCACACCTTAGAGGGGATAAAAAGGGTGTGGTTGCAAACAGCTATTCGCAGAGAGCAACTCATCGGAATCCTGGTCTATAGCTTCTGTGCTTCTGCTCCGAGAAACAACTTTCTGTGGATTTTGGCATCC
>JANHGC010003303.1:58857-78048 GCA_027560395.1 Boaedon fuliginosus | reverse complement strand
TGTCTCTCCAACCAGATATTGTATGTACATGACCTCTATTGGTAAACAATAATTATTACATCTAAAAGAGAAAGCAGCAAAGCAGGAAAATGCATTATATATTCTCATGATTTAATAGAGCAAATTTGAGAAATACTCATTTGTCTATTATATTAAAATCTGCATCATTCTGCATATTTTAACCAACTGTAGTTCTTGGTAAATTCAGTTTATGAACACTGGAGAATTAAGAAATTTTTATATTTTTAAAATCATTTTATACACCTATTTATGAACAAATTATGAGAACCCTGATATAGGGTGTTGCCTATGTAAATGGACCCTATATGCCAGCACTAGTGCATATTAGTTAAAGGGATGTAATGATTATATAAACATTTTATCCAGTGGACTAGAATTCTTACAAGTTTTTTCCAAGCAAGAAATGAATATATTTATTCTCAACTAGATTAATTTGTTAATCTATATTAGATTATCAATTTCAGCACTACTTTTATTCCACATTTTGAACAATGTGAGTTCAATGGATTATATTCTTTTAATTATCTTAAATGAACATTAAGCATTTCAAAAACTCAAAAGAACTATGTCTTAGCAGAACATATCCACATTTTTAGCTGCCAATAATCAAATATTAAGAGCAATAATTAGATAGAGAATAACCAAGACTTTCATATATATATATGAACCTAGTGCTATTGTATCCATGTTGTAAGCCGCCCAGAGTCCTTTGGGAACTGGGAGGCATAAAAATATAAAAAAATGTAATAAATAAAATAATAGGCCGATGCTGTTTCTTCCAAATCAGGGGTGTCAAATTCAATATCATTGATGGCTCCATCAGAGTTGTTGGTTGACCTCGGGGGGGCGGGGGGGCATGGCCAACTGGGTGGGCATGGCCAGTTTGACGCCACTCCCCAAACTGCTGACATGTTTCCTCTTCACACTGGGTAGACAGGGCCGAAGCTATGCTGGCATGATCTTTCCTCTTCACACTGGGTAGACCAGGATGATCCCATGGGTCAGATCCAACCACATCGTGGGCTGGATTTGGCCCGCAGGCGTTGAGTTTGACATCCCTGCTCTAAATCACTGCCAAAATATAGTTAGATTTCCACTCAATACATAATTTTTGGAACTCATTGCCATAGGATGAGGGCCAAAAATGCTCTGCCACTGGGCAGTAAATAGTAACTATTTAGAGAAATAAATTGTTATATTCACAAATGACTCATAATATGCCAGAATTATATTTGCCGCCTCGAGTTCCCCTTCGGGGTGAAGAGAGGCGGGGTACAAATCTAATAAAATTAAAATTGAAATTGAAAAATTTGCAAAATGTGCCTTTAAATTGCTGCATAATCTAGGTGATACTAGATAAAATAACAGCAACTGTCTTCCTAATCCATATAATTAAAATGAAAACAAGACCACTTTCCATATGTTTAATAAAATTGTTTTATGACACAAGAACAGACCAGGCTTGAGCAGATAATTCCTGATGGCCCTTTGGAGAACTGAATGCTCCCCCTCAGTTAGGTTTTCAGAATCAGTTTTACTACATAGTAAATAAATAAATATTACTTACTACATAGTAAATAAATTGCTTTCAGACATTTCCTTCCAGGTTATTTTCAAGGCCTACATGTATGCACATTTTGCCTCATCAACCAGATCAAAGCAGCATTTGAAACTGAATATAAGCAAACATTAAATTAAAACATATCATTTCATATCCAACCTGAAGCCCTAATGTGAAAGAGACTATTTCTTCTTCTTTCCCTGTCCCCCCTCCCCAGTTTATTTTTAGTCAGTGTATTCAAAAATTCAAAAGTTCAAGGCCATGAAGAGAAGAGAATTTGCAAAGCACATTTTGATTCTCCAGCACCATCACTCCTCGGCTGAAGCATCAGAAACCTGGTTGAAAGACTCTTGGAAGTTTCTTTGGAAGAGCAGATGTGCTGGAGGCAAAGAAGACAAGAGGCAGATGTGGGAAAGTATAGATGATGATGTGGTTGTTGATCAAATCCCAGCCCTGTTGGGCTTTGCCAGCTGCTCAGTATCTGTAATGATCTGGTTTGAAGGGGCCATCTTTGGATAGTCCTAGGTACTTGGACTGCTTATCCGTCAGCTTGGTTAACTTCACACCAAGTTTATCCAGATGAGCAGCAGCTACTGCTTCATCCAGCTGAAAGAAAAACATAGAAAGTTATTAATATAGGAGGCTACATATTGATATGGGCCGAAAACATGTAGCTGTCTGTAGGGTCCAGATGGCCAGCGATGAAAGATATTAGGGAGCTGACGTTCAGAATATGTGAATGCTAGAAATATGTGCAAATCATCATTTCATCAAGCAATGTTTCCACACAGATGGACAACAACATGCTAGAGCAGAGTTTCTCAATCTTGGCAGCTTTACAAAGGGTGGACTTCAACTCACAGAATTCCCCAGCCAGCCTTTCTGGGAAGTTGGACGCCACTCTTCTTAAAAGCTGTCAAGGTGCTAAAGACTCAGGCTGGTTCTTTTTCTAGCCCTATCTGGAGTATACTCAATCAGCAAGTTAATGATCATAATGATTTGGAACTCATTGTAGATAAGGGCTGTCAAACTCCTGGCACGCGGGCCAGATGTGTCACATGCTGGCCATGCCCGCGCCCTGTTTAGCAAGGGGGGGGAAGTCCTGATACATCATGTGATGCCACCGTGACGATGCAAGTTTGACAGCCCTGTTATAGATAAACTCTGCAGAGATTTGGGATTATTTGCTTTGAGCATGAGTTTGCATACAAATTCTGTCTGCTGCTGCTTGAATTTGCTAAATCCTAAGTAAAATTTCTTGCAAACACCTCTGGGTGGATATGCATATCTGCTGGGTGTATATGATGTATATACTGGGAAATAATAGTTTATTATCTAGAAAATCTGCTGATGCCAGTAGATAGCTTTGCTGAGTTTACCATATAGAACCACCAATTTTCTCAACCTGTGTTCCATGTTTGGGCATCCTTTTTAACATACCATCCTTTGAATACTGCAGGCCAATAATTAAATATTGTTGCTGCAGTGAACAGGAGAATCCTACTGCCCACCCTGGGTCCATTTTATTTTTTTGGCTTTCTTTTTTTAATGAAAATTGGAGTGATTTTAAGGATGAATCGTACAATATCAACATGCTCTGGGGTTACCAAAATTAGGCTGCAGAATTGCATACTCCTCTTAAGCTACCCAGTCTAATATATCATCGTAGCACCTTTCCTGAAACTTATATAAAAAATAATATAGGCCAATGGAAAATCACCATGAATAAAGGCAACTTTGTTGTGTTTACTTAAAACGTTTAGATCTTAATGGAAGAGTGTCTGATTTACATTCCATAGTCTGATTGTCTATTCCAGGGGTGTAAAACTCACGGCCTGCAGGCCAGATGTGTCACATGGGCCATGCCCAGGGGAAAAACATTGTGATACGTCACATGATGATGTGACAATGTGAGTTTGACACCCCTGGTCTATTCCATTATTGCAGCATTGTTCAGGAAAGTTTTAGAATTCCCTTCCATCATTTTCTATCTAAGCAAATTATGGGTTCATCTTATCAATAGAAAATCTTTTTGAATCTGACTGAATTTCAGAGATAATAGGCCTATGGAAACAATACAACATGTACAATATATACACATGTTTGTTTTATATACATTCACGCTTTAATTACATTACACTTTAGCATTCTAATAACTCTATACTTGCTTCTGGTCTCAGTATTTATTTCTCAGCCATATATAAAAAAGCTCCCACATTTTGTAATATTCTGTATCTTCTTTTCCTTTGATTTTTAATGTTAAGCTATCCATCTCAGCGCATTGTAATACTTTACTAATTTGGGGGTCTTCCTTCAGGGTTTCCTCTGATTTCCAACACTGGGCATATGCAATTCTAGCCGCTGTCAGTATATATAATATTAAATATGTTATCTCTTTATTTAGTTTCTGTGGCAATAGCTCTAATAAAAATATTTCAGGTTTCAATTTGATATATTGTTTTGTCATCATTTCTATCCACTGTCTAATTTCTAACCAATATTTTTTAGCCTTGGGACATTTCCACCACATATAGTAATATGAGCCCGGAATTTTCTTACATTTCCAACACTTCGCTATATCGTTTTTGTTCATTCTTGCCAATTGAACTGAGGAATAATGCCACCGGTAAAACATTTTATATATAAAAAAATTTATATGCCACTGATAATGTTAATTTGAGGTTTCTATCCCATAATTTTTGCCAATCGTCCAAATTTATACTGTATCCAAAATTCTTTGCCCATACTACCATATTATCTTTAACTTGTTCTTCTTAAAATTCAAATAATAACAAATATTTACAGTATATGCTCTCTTAATCAATTTTTCCTATTAAAATTTGATCCAGTTCATTGAATCTATTGGAAAATCCATAAGTCTTCTTATCTTTTTCGTAACTAGATTGAAGTTGTATTTGGGACCACCACAACAAATCGTGCCCTTGAGCTTTTAATTCTTGTTGTGTCTTCATTTCCCCTTTCAAATTTAGTACATCTTTGTATCTAATAATTTTCTCAAGATTCAAAACATTTGGATATGTCCAGGCTTCTATTGGTGATACCCAGCGTGGCAAATTGAGATAATGCTTTTTAATTTTAATCCAGGTAGATAACAACAAGTCTCTCACATAGTGTCTCTGAAAATATTTATGTGTTGAGCTCTTATCATACCAGAGGAAGGCATTCCAACCCAGCTGTAGATCATAGCCTTCTAATGTCAGCAGCCTCTTATTTTGTAAATTGACCCATTCTAATACCCAGGTAGTTATTGACACTTGGTAGTAAAATTCCCAATTTGGTAAGCCGAATCCTCCCCTGCTTGAAGTGCTTTCAGTTTGATCCTTGTTTTTTTTCCTTGCCAAATAAATTTTAATGTCATTTTTTAAATTCGTCAAAGTATGGGTTTACCTAATTTAATTGGAATTATCTGAAACAGATACAGCACTCTTGGCAAGACGTTCATTTTAATGGTAGCAATTCTACCCAAGAGAGACAGATTTAGATTTTCCCAATTTTCCAGATCCTTTTTAAGTTGAGTTTTCAACTTATCGTAATTATCTTCTTTAAGGGTCATATATTTGGCTGTCATATGTACTCCTAAATATTTAACATTTTTAGCAATTTGGATCACCATAGTTTGTACAAATTCATTCATTCAATCCATATAACTCAATCAAGAGAGGTACAAGCCATCTGTCCATTATGATTGGGAAGGGAATAATTAGGTATCTGGAATATCCTTGAAAGAAACTTTAAGCAATATATCATTCATATGTGAAATATGCTTCAGTGAGTGAAATTTCAGAAAAGTTATAAAAATGTATATACAGTATTTTATGTTCCGTGGCTACAGAGAGGCACATTATCAAGTGCACAAACTATATAAATAACCAGATTAAAAATCCAACAAGATGAATAACCTTTTATTTTTCCTATGTGAGCCAGATGTTGAGAAGCTCATACAAACCAATTTCTAGAATACTATAAATCATAATTTATGTTGTATTTTTATAACATGGTAAATCAAAATAAACAGAACTCATAATGGCTTAACAACATATCAATCTGATTCAAACAACATGCTAAGATGTAAAGTGGTCTATTTGGTTTAGCTTAGCTTTTATAGTTTATGTGCTAGGCTTAGCATATTATGCTAACTTTGCCACAGATATTTAAAGTAGAAATAAAATACAATATTTTTATGATTTCCTGAAGAAGTCTATAATGTTGGATAAGATGGACATCTATCAGCAAGATGGATGGACTCAATTATAGTGGTGGTGTATTATTGGAAGCTGTGAAGCACCAGACTGGGGACAGAATATCTTAGAGAAGATCTATTTATGTGACCACTGATAATTGAGCTTTACGGAATATAAACAGTACTGAAAATAAGATTACCTTATCTTCCCCACATTTACTTCGGATACCAAAAATTATTTATTTCAACTAAAACGTATCATTCCTTTTTAAATTTCCACACTTACCTTCTTTGGCAGAAAATGGACTCCTACAGTATATTTATCAGGATTTGTCCAAAGTTCTATCTGCGCCAACACCTGATTGGTAAAAGAATTGCTCATAACAAAACTGGGATGTCCCATGGCACACCCCAAATTCACCAGCCTGCCCTCTGCCAGAAGTATAATATGATGTCCATTTTTCAGTGTGTAGCGGTCCACCTGAATGAAAGCAAAAAAACAAAACAAAAGCTGTCAGGATTTCCCCCCTCTTTTTGAAAGGAGAAAGGCATTGTTGGAGTTCCAGGTGATACAACATCACAACAATTTCTGTGATGAAATGAAATGATACAGTGAATCTTTATAAGCAATTTGGCAAAACAAGGAAAAGGAAATTGACCATTCAGTCTCTTGATAATCTTTTTCACTGCATTTCCTATAAAAATAATATATTAAAAGCAAGGAGATAAAATATGCAGTCCCTTAAGGATATCAAGGCATCTAAGTTCTTGGACAACTTTTCAGTTCTTGTACAAGAAAAGCAGGCAGAGCTGGGGGAGCAGAGTTAAGCAAATCATAAGCTTAGAGTCATTATATTGCCACATATGGTCCAAGTACAATGTCTCTTGAATTCCATTGACCCTAACCTGGCAGCAATTTAGTATTGAACTTTAGTGCATAGGCTTCAGCAATAAAGTTAATTATTTATTAAATTTATACCCCGCCTCTCTTCCCCAGTCAAGGGGAACTTGAAGTGGCTTACAACATACTTAAAAATACAGCCAGGTTACTTGAACTGCAACAATGTATGAACTTGATCCTGCCTGACAGTTCTTCACATAGAACCCACCCATTTATGTATTTCTATTGCTGAATAGTGACTCAGGAAAAGAAACTGAAGCTTCTTCTCTGTACATATATCCTACTGTGGAGATTTTTCCTCAAAGTCTATTTTTCACAAAATCATGCTGAACCTATGGGCTTTCCGGAAAATTCTGAATCAGAAAATGTTCCTATGCAAAAAAATTCCTGAGATGAAGAGATTTTGATGTGAAAAAATAAATCTAGTCTATAAATTTGAATATTGAAAGGATCTAAAAATATGACATGAATAAAAATTTTCCTAGTGAAATATTGGAAACTTAGTTTTCTCTCTCTTTCATATCAATTATCATATAATTTTGCCAACTTTGCTGAAATAGCAAATGTTGACCTTGCAAAATTTTACCTTTTTGACTTTCCTTGCCCATATCTCTTAAATTACAGCTAAGTATAAAACCAACAGAAGCCTGTTCACAGTAGTACACTACAACATCCAATCATTTCTAGAGACACTCAGACAGCAAGGAAAGTCTTAGACTCATCCACTAACTAAGGAATTCTATTTATTTATGCCTAAGATGTAGAAGTTAAATAGGAACAAGGTCTTGATTGGAACCTACAAACCCTTCATGGCATGTGGTCAGGTTATTTGAGAGATCGCCTCTCTCTGATTATGTCTACCTGTCTCATTAGGTTTGGCAGAAGAGCCATGCTTCAGGCTCTGTCTGATAAGGAATTGTACCTAGTGTGGTCCTGGAAGAGAGGCTTCTTTGTTGTGATGCTGGGACTTGATTGAACAGAAGAAGAAAAACCTGCCTTTTGAAATATCATATCCCCCCCCCTCCCCGCTCAGAGATCTGATTGCCTCTGACTTTGTTGGCCTTTCAGACTTCGGCCTTTCATTGTGGGAGGATCAATTGTGGGGGGAAGGAGGGGGGAGATTGAGCCCATACACCGGTTATGTTAACTTGTGATTGAGGAGTATTTTTACTCTAACTGCTATTTATGTGTTTCTGTTTTTTTCAAACTTTTAATTTTTTAACAGCCACCCAGAATGAATTTGAGAATTCAGGCATAGGCACATAAAACGCGACAAGAATCATTATTTGTTAACTCCAAATACATTAGAAGGGAGGGGGTTGAAAGATATCTCTTAATGATACAAACAGAAGAACTTCAAGGAGAGGCAATTTCCTCCATGTTCGGGATTCTTGGCTGGGGCAATTGAAAAGTAATCAGATAGAATGTTTCCTATACACACTTTTTTTCTAATTGAAAGCAGAACAGATTCTACAGCATCAAAACTGAATCAAATGGAAGCCCTTGCTAATATCCCCACATATGTCATTTTATTTCAGTATTTGAGTTTTTGCATAAGGCAATATTGGGGAAACTCAACTATAAAAATATAAAATTTCTGCAGAAAATAAATTAGCAAATTTTGGCTGCAAGAATTTGGTGGAAAAAAGGACTGTTAAAGCCACAAATCAATGGAAACATTTACATAACAAAACCAGTTGGGGGGGTGGGGGTGTTAGGATGCATTACTTCCCGAACCACACATGTTTACGTATTAGCTTATATCCATTAACAGAACTCTGGACATTTCTATGTTTAGTATAAAGGGATGAAACTTTTGGCTATACATTTCATCAGATCACAACGTTTAGTTTTCCTCCTCTACAAGAACTTCCATTTCTTGCCATAACCCAATGATGTGTCATTAGCAAGTTTAACTTTGTAATAAAATTTGATTACTAACCTAATTATGCCTAATCAATTTAAGATATTCTACTCATTTCTAAGCAATGAGCCAACAGGCCAATATGAAAAAAAAGGAGCTTTAACATAAAAGATAATATGTATTTTGCACTTCTGAGTTTGCTAAAAAATGAAATTCAGAAATGTAAATTTGGGGAAAGGATTAGATGAAAGAAATAGTATGGAACAAATGATCTATTCTGAACCACAATGCTTATATTTAAATGGATATTTTAAGCAAAAAATTGCAAATTGTAAGCAGATGGCATGACAGACTGAAATGAATTAAAATTTGCAAAGATAAATGTGTTATGAGTTGTGAAGAACAGGAAAATTATATTCACATGATGCAGCACTGTAACTATACACAAGCATTCTGTGGAAAAATATTTAACCAAATTGAACACATGACAAAATACATAGCTCATTTCTGGGTTATAATTTATCCTATTAAACAAGATATGGAAACAAACTGAGATGGTAGTTAAATAAAAATACAGACTTGATTTAAATTAACTAAAATGTGCATTGTATGTAATTAATTGAAGTGACAAACATTCTTACTAAGTGAGCTTAAAGGATGTGAAAATGTTACATTAAAAATAGTGAAATCAGATTTTCATAGCCAAGAGCTGAAACACCACCACCACCACCCTTAAATCAACTGTTTATTCAGGTGAAGATGCAACAGCTCTCCTCGGATTTTATAACTTGAGTGAGATAAACCTGCAATTATGTGTCTCCTCTGGAATCTTAATCTAATATTGTAGATGACACTCTATAAAGTACAAAATAATTTATCTTGAGATCTAGGAATGTTATTAATCTAAAAAACACTTTTAAAAATGCATGTTTAAATTCTTTGTCCAGATCTGTCCTATTTAAATATACTAGTATGCTATCTCATAATAAAAAGGTTGACTATTTCTATAACAAGAGACCTGCAGAGGTAAATCTTGTCAAGAATGCAGTGAACACTACCATCTTGTATAATAATGTTTGTTTAATTCTATATAAGCAATTAACCAACAACTTCCACAATGCATTGCCTACCCTACAATTCCCAATTTATAGGAGAGAAACATGGAATTATCTCATCCATCTGGAAAGTACTACATTGGTAAAGCTGACATACAGCATCATGAATTTCAGAAATGAATGCTACTATCACATCAGGACATGATAATATTATAGCAAAGTTCCTCTCATAGGACCACTTTTCAAAGCAATTAATATTCATGTAATCTGCAACATAATGTAAAAACAGAGTTTTTAGAATTAAGATTGTTAATATTGTTTAGAAAGTTATTGCATTGATGTTTTAAAGTTCTTCTCAAATTTTCATCAGTGTAACTCACTTTAGGATATTCATTAATAATGCAAAGAAAGTATATAACCAAATACTATCAAATTAATGATATGTTCATTATAAAATTACTGTCTGTAGCCTTATAATGAAACACACTATGGTTAAGAACTGGCCAACTCACTCCCAACTGCTGAGATACAGGAAATAATTACCAGGCTTTAACTTGGACATCTGCTTAATATCAGATACCAGGGGAAATACATTTGATTTCAAGTTAAAAAAGATAATTTTAAATATATTTCCTTCAAAATACCAAAGTAGAAAAAACTTGTTGAAAGGCTATCTATCTCTGAGTAGAAAGCACCTTGGAATAAAGCTCAAAGAACCAATCTGAATAGAATAACATTTTCCTTAAGAACGTCAAGGTGCTGGTTCTTATCAAAATCGTGCTTTCATTTAAATGCAAAAATATTACAGGACATCTTGCTTGCATAAGATGTTCAGGAATTTTAGGGAAGATGGGGAGAGCTTTAAAATTAGATTATATGAAGGGATAAGAAATGTTTTTGATCTGCTCCTATTGAATGATTTATCTTAGCACCTGGAATGTTCCAAAACACTGGAAAATGTCTTCATTTTTTAAACAAAAACTAATATTGAAGCATGTGTTTCTGAAAGACACCAGGTTTCCAGTTACCTATGAATAAATGAAAAACAGTCGCTCAATAGGATAAGGAAGGAGAAGGTGGAAATGTGGATTTGCTATAATGATACACAGAAGTATTCATCACAGCAGGAAATAGCAACTCTGGCTAGGAAGCTTTATTACATGAAACAACACAAAGCAGTGGCAGCAATAAAGTCAGCTTGTGCCAAATGGGATTTAGACAGATTAAACTAGCAAAAGATGCACCCTCAACTGACTGAGGTGCATCTAAATTAGATTTTTATAAGGTTAGATCAGTTTCCCAAAAAAACTGAAGTGATTTGATGTTTTCTGATGCTTGGGCATCAGAATTCTCAATCACAGCACAGTAACCCACTAGTGTCAAACCCCACATAACTGGGCAAGCTCGGGAACACAAGAATAAACCAGATTTCAGTACAATAATTTTATGCTAGTCTTGGAAAAAAATAGAATCTTAGAAACTGCAACATGATCTGATAGAAGAGAATCTATGTAGCTCAGGGTTAAACTGTGGAGCTCCTTGATCTTGATTGCTTGCATGCAGAGATTTTATTACTTGACTAGGTAACAACTTCACTGCAAAGGCAGGGAGGGGAGTGTTTAGAGAATGTCTGCCACAAGCAGTTGTCAAAATCTGAAAAATATTTCTTCAGCTTTTTCTGTTCGAGGGACCGGCTTGACTAGGTGCCGCTTGGCTCTTCAGGGCTGGTCCTCGAGCGGCATCAGTTGAGGTTAACAAGCGTGAAGCTGCCATCCCAGTCCTGGTCCGGCTCTGGAACCCGAATAAATGCAGGGCCCGCTGCTGATTCCTACTGTCGATCTCCATCATGTTTTTGGGAGATTCCAGGAAGCAGGGATCGGGGGGAGGCCGTGTGACATGTGGAGGCCATGCCCACTGGTGCTCTCACTGGTGGCGGGGGGAGGGGGGGAAGCAGCCAGGTTGCAAGCACCTCCATCCATGCCTCCTCCCTAATCTTCAGCACCTTGCAACCAGGCTGCTCCCCCCCGCCAGCCGGTGAGAGCACCAACAGGCCTGGTTTCCATGCGTCATATTTTGGGGCAATTCCAGGTGGCGGGGAGCAGTGGTTCCCTTCGGGTGAAGAGAGGCGGGGTATAAATACGATAAATAAATAAATAAATAAAATAAGTGGTGGTGATCCCCACCACCTGGAATCGCCCAAAAACACTACGTGCAGAGACAAAAAACGGGGCGTGCGGAGACCGAAAACATTCCAATGAGCCCTGTTTTGGGGCGATTCAAGGCGGCGGGGATCAGCGGTGAAAATGCAATGGTGGGGACTGGCAGGTGGGCAGGGCTTTGGTATATAAGAATTCAACTGACTCGAGTATAAGCGGAGGGTGACTTTTTCAGCACATTTTGGGTGCTTAAAACTTGGCTTATATCGAGTATATACAGTACTTCTCTGTGTACCTTAAAAATAGGAATTAGGTTTAGATGTACTAACCTGGGGTTTGATATTTACAATCTCCATAGCATTTTGATTGAGCCATTTCACGTCTATTTCCACATCAAAGTGCCCAATATTGCACACAATGGAATCATCTTTCATATGTTCAAAATGCCTGAAATGAAACAGCAAGATCCTTTTCATGGACAGTAACTAGGCAGGCACCCAAGAAAGTGGACTTTGAAGACTTCCAGATGTGTGGCAATAAGAGAGACTACCAAAGTCTGTGTGATGGATGTCTCCACCATTAGTTACCGTAATCATTTGCTGCAAACATCTGTGCAAGTGTCTCAACTCTAAGCTACGGCAGAGGAAACTAAACTTATAAACAAATCCCTATTTTTAATACACAGATAGTCCTTGTTTAACAACCACAATTAGGATGGCCAACTTGGTTTTAAGCAGAGCAGTCACTATGTAAAACTGCAAATGTGCTTATGATCTTACTTCTGCATTACTTCATACACCTGCAAAGGTTGTAATTCAAGGATTGACCATAAGGTTATTTTTTCATCACTGTCATAACTGCAAATGGTCACTAAACAAGGCCTATCTCTATGCAGAACTATTGAAATCTATTTCAGAAGTCTGACTCTCAGAATTCATCAACTAAAATCTAAAGGTTTGTACTGGGAGAAAACAGCACTGAGAATAAGATAATTAAACCATCAAAGAAAGTATGTCAGCAATTCAACTGTCACAATATTCTGCATCTCTGTTTAACATCACATGGAGCCACACCAACTGTAACTAAAAAGATAAATACCTCCCCTGCACAATATCTGAACATCCAGTTGTAGTAACAAAGATATTGCCTTCTTTGCAGGCCTCTTCCATTGTTGTAACTTCATAACCTGAAAATACCAAAAAAGAAAAATGTATGTTGTGTCATATCTAAAGGGATTTAAGTAGTTCAAACATACCCCTAAAATACAAAGCATCAATAGAACCAATGAAGATTCAATCTTCCCTATGTAATGTGTGTGTGAAATCATAATTTTAAAATATACTGTCTTATACATCACTACTGGATTATGGTGAACCATCACCAAATAAGCAAAGCTTGTAAATATAGCATTAAAAGCTCTATTAATTCATATGATTCTTCCTGTTCCTACAAAAAGCTTAAGTGGGAATATATACAGGTATACTCTTTTATCTATTTTCAGCTACAATAAAGGTAGTCCTCATTTAGCAACCACAATTGGGACCAGTAACTAAATCATTGACTGAAGCAGTCACTAAGTGGAAAATCACTGCAATTGTGCTTTCTGACTTGAAACTGAAAAAAGTAATCAGTTTCATACTTCGGTTTTAGACTTACAATAACCTTATTATCACTTTGAATGTACACTAATCGGCATACATTAAAATGAAATTTTGTTGCATATAGCTCTCAAAGGGTCTCCACCTCTAATATACACTACATAAACATGACAAAATAAATAAATAAATACGAAATTATGCATGTACCTACATATTTTATAAGACACAGAGAAACAACAGAGTTTAGTTTGGATGTATACATGTACATGACGAAAGAAACAAATATTGTGAGTGTACCAGACGGATTTTGTTTGCCTCCTAACCACTCCCTCCCCTTTGGTATGCTCACCCCAGTGCTGGAATGGCAATTAATGTTTGCATTCATTTTAGAGAGAAGTGGATTAGGAGACAGTAATCATATTGAAAGCAATGAGTCAGTGTCAGCAGGCACTTTTGCCTTAGTGTACTCTCTTCTAATAACTTTGTCTCCAATTTCTCCACTCTGTGGGGTGGGAGGGGAGAGATTGCCTACAGAAATCACTTGGTAGGACCCTTCCTTTCTGGGGGTGAGCATGAGGGAAGAGAGGGTGTAGTTAGCATACGTGGGAGCACAGGAGTCATCTGGGCTTCAATAGGGGCCTCTAGGGCTGGGGAGAAAGAGGCATGTGGGTGTTTCCTTTCTCTTACTTTACAGACTTGGGAAGAGGAAAAGGTTATTTGGATGGGAGGAGACTGGCAAGGGGAAAAGGGAGTTTGCCTTGGCAAGGTGCATATCAGTTCTGGCCTCAAAAGAGACTCAAAGGGGCATCTTCCTAGCATATCCTTCATTCCCAGTTGTACATGTCTGGACTCCACTCCTGTGCACCTGAAAAGGAAAGGTGCCGGAGGACTGGCTTAGTTAGTGGAGGCTTACAACTGCTTTTTCATTTTGGCAAGGTGAAAGCTGCAGGGGAGTTAACTCTGGCCTTGGCAAAAATATAGAGTCCTTGTGGTGGTTGCTGCTTTGATGTGAAGAAATGTTTGACTAAAAGAAGGGGATTGTGATGGAGCCAAGATTTGACAAAAGCCATCTCTCACTGTGCCCAGTGTCACCCAGTTTTGACAGATAGCTATCAATCACTCCCTCAATAGGATGCTGCGCTGCAAGGTATCCAGGGTTAGAAGAGAATAAGCAGCCACATAATGAGTGTAAATTGCTGTAAATATATATTCCCCGTTGTATGCCTGCTTAGTCTCCTCTAATTTCTTCTCCAATCTCTCTACCATGCAAGGGGAGGGCAAAAAAAACCAAAACAAGTCAGCTACAGGACAATGCATACTGAATATAATGACAATCATATGATTAAGGTAGATTTTTCTGACACTATCCTAGTATCTTGGATCGGTTTTTCTAGCCAAATATTGGATGCTAGAAAAGCACTGCAGTATCAGATTACAGTCAATGTACAGCTACCAAATTAATACATAGCCAAGGTAATAACATCTTGTATCATATCACCAAATTGCTTCTCACCTTCCATAGCAGCTTGCAGTGCATTGATAGGGTCGATTTCTGTGATGATGACTCTAGCACCAAAGTTTCTCAAGGCTTGAGCACAACCTTTGCCAACATCACCATAGCCTGCTACAACAGCCACTTTTCCTGCAATCATGACATCAGTGGCACGCTTAATTCCATCAATGAGGGATTCTCGGCAGCCATAGAGGTTGTCAAATTTACTCTAGGAAAGAAAACCGAACATTCTTTATAGTTGCATGTAAAAGCAAACAAAAAACAGCTGTTTGTTATTGTATGGAACTCCCCTTGATCGGGGAAGTGAGGCGGGGTATAAATCGAATAAATAAACTAAATTTTACTGGAAAGAAAACAGATTATTAAACATCTCATAGTCACCTCTTGTTGCTCAAGGAGACTTTATTCCAGTATTAAACTATGGTTAACAAAACAAGCCTATAACTATGGGAATTGTGAGTTAGGTTTTGGAGCCAATGTTAATTCCTCCCACAAGCAATTATCTACACAATTGTGCTACAATTCTTCATCTCATTCAGCTGTGAAGTATAGATTTCAGACACCACTGATGTTTTCTTGAAGTAAATATATCTTCTTTGGGGAGACTGATGAGCTGCTGGTGGAAGGTGTTGCTCCATTTTCTGCCACGTGGCTCATGATGGCTTCTCACTGTACACTGATCTTTCAGTCTTGGTGAGAGAGGCGACCACAAGGATCTGCACGGGATGCTGTTTCTGCTTGAAAATTATTTGTTGCAGCTGGAGTAAGCTGCAGACAATGTGCAAGCAGAATTAGTATCCAGTGGTGCAGTGGAGACATCATTGCGAGCGGGTTTGCATCCACTGTTCATGGCAATTTCTCAATCACTTGCAGGAGAAGCAGCAACTCCAAGCATTTGGCACAGGTGATGTAAGTCCATCTGCCATTTTGCACATGGACAAAGTACTAAAAATATTATTAATAATAACAATATTATCAAAATCCAATAAAAATGTCAGATTACCGGGAAAAAATTAAGGTCTTAACTGTCAAGATCTAGTGGTCAACTTTGTGCTGTCACTTCTTGTCCCATCATTAAGATCTGGAGGAGTTCAGGTTTCTAGTGTTGCTAATGAGTGGAATCTAGGTGGGAAACCTACTCCATTTTAGTGCCTGCCCTATAGAACAGCATTCCTCTTGAGGTTCATAAGGCTGCAACAATACTAGAAGGTCATAAAGGTCCCAAAACATGACTCTTTCAGCAGTGCCTGTAGTGTATTCATTCTCTTCCTGATAGTGTGATGTGAGTGCTACAACAGCTTTTGAGCTTGTTATCTTTGTCTGATGCACAGAAGGCACTACTGTTCTGTCCTTTGTATATTTACTGTTTTTAATCTTAATATGGAAGCCACTTAGAATTACTCTGGTGATTTTGACAACTAGAAGGTAGATAGATTAAATTTTTAAAAAAATAAGGCCAAAAGTGCAGAAAATTGAAAACCTGTATACTGTATATACTAAGCCTTGATCTTTATCAATTATAGATATATGAAACTGTATTAAACAAAATGAATACGTCCAACTTGGCTGTACCGGTATAATGAGGGGCTTCTGTAAAATTCATGCCCAGGAAAATAGTAATTCATTTGATCAATTACTGTTATTATTAATATTATTAATTACACTTGTATACCACCCAATTCCCAATGATTCGTTTAGATATCAAACCATGTCTTTCTCTATGTTCATGTTCTCCCTACACCACCATTTCAAAGCCTCCAGAAATTACTTTATATTAATTGAAGTTAAGTTCTTCCAAGCTTAATTTATTACATTATTTATATGCCACTTGACTCCCAACGATTCTTGGCACTTCACAAGTAAAAACATTAAAAATAGAACAGAGAAAAAGAAGAGAAGATGGGAAGAGACAAAAATTAATTTAAAAAAAAACCAAAAAAATACACAAGGGCAAGACTAAGTTATCTATATATCTATAAAAGAGAGGTGGGATGCGGATGTGTATTTGTATGTGCTCTATACAAACTTTCAGTTCTGCACCAATCTACCTCAAACTTGGCAGTTAGGTAGAAAAGTGTAGTAAGAAAAGCACTGTCATCGTCTCCAAAGGGTAGGGGGCTTTTTTGACCCATTTTTTTTGGGAGGGTATAACAAGCAGCAACTCCCTACTGAGCACGTGCAAATTGACTGAGCAACTCTCTACTGAGCATGTGGAAAGTGAATGAGGCAGCATATTCAAACCTCTGAGGTGTCATGTTTTATACATATAAATTCCAGATTTGCCCCACTGGCGACAGGCCCAAGACACATGGAGCAGCCCACCCTGCCAAGTAAGATCACCTACCATGTATGGGGGTGCGGCAGGGGCTTAAGAAGGCCTGCAAACAGCTGCACCCCAGTGCCCCTGTCAAGCCCTGGTTGCCTTTCTTCATAGCTGCCCTGTCCTTGGCCTAGAGCCCGGCTTGCCCTTGGCCCAAAGATAGCCTTGCCAGAGCAGAGATGTGGGAGAGGGTGCCAGGGGTTTAAGAAGGCCCACAAACGTTGTGGGAGAGGGTGCCAGGGGCTTCAGAAGGGCCACAAATGATGTGGGAGGGGGTGCCAGGGGCTTCAGAAGGGCCACAAATGCTGTGGCACAAATATACTTCTTTTAAAAAAAACCGAGTAAGGCTGGGTAATCAGCTAATAAATAATAAAACTTAATAAAAGGGATAAAAAACAACTACATAGTACATGTTCCCTGTATGTATATTGTAAAGGAAAATCCATTCTACATGGGTAATTTATCGACAAAAAGATGGCAGAGAACACTTCGCAGCTTTTAAGCATCTCTAAATGCAAGAAAGACCCATAACATTTTTAATTTTAATTTTGTTGCAAAGATAATATCACCTCATACCCTGTTTAAATGCAATATTCTATACCTTCAGCAGGAAGTAGTCATAAAGGGGGATATGGAAACAAACCCTTCACGTAAAATATGAAGAAACAGTAAGTTGCCAGCTAAGAAAGGAAAAAGAAAGTAGAATACAAGAATACTGGTTGTTACCTTAGTGACAGAGTCATTAACATTAATAGCAGGCAACTTCAGGGTTCCATTGGCATGCATTTTGTAAAGATTATGGACACCAGTGGTCGTCTCCTCAGATATTCCTTTGATTCCTGCAAGGAAAAATCCAACAGAATTTACTGCACTACCTCTTACAGGAGGAAATCTTAGATTTCATTCTGGCAGGACGACAGTCAATAGTAATGGATAGACATAACCAATCTTTTTTTTACACATAAAATGGGAAATAACTTACTCTTTGACCATTTATTTATTTTCTTTTAGTGTAAATGGTTTAAACACTTGAAGACTTCAGAATAAATATCCAGTGCATGGGCAGAAGAAAACAATATGTATGATCAAGAAAAGCTTCAAGGTTAACCCAGGAAGAATGATCTTCCCTCAGTGGTGAACAACAATATAACATTCTCAGAAATTGTGAAGCTGTTTGGGACATCACCTGAATTTCAAATAGCTGGTGTAAAATAATCCTATGCTTACAGTACTTCAAAGTGTTAAATTAATCTAGGGGACTCAATCCTTTTTCATGGAGGGATTCAACCAGAATTTATGGATGCCCTGCTGAAGCAGCATCATTTTGTACAGAGACTACATGGAGAAGATATTGTGTCCAAAATCATCTGAAACTTTGATAACTGACTACAGGCAGTCCTTGACTTATGACTGCATTTTATCTCCTTTCATGCCACAGTTGTTAAGTAAATCATGGCAGTTGTTAAGTCAGTAACAGTTATTATGTGAATCTGTCTTCCCCATTGACTTTGATTGCAAAAGGTAATCACATGACTCCAGAACACTGCAACCATCATAAGTATGAGTTAGTTGCCAAGTGTCTGAATTTTGATCATGGTGATGACCATGCCGATGCTGCAATCGTCGTAAGTGTGAAAAAACTGTCATAAGTCACCTTTTATTGGTGCAGTTGTAACTTTGAACAGTCACTAAATGAACTGTTGTAATTTGAGAACTTCCTGTATAACAAGGCTTGCATCCACAAAGAAATACACACATTTATAAAATTTAATACAGGGTACAAGAATTACTTGTTATGGGTGGGGAAGAGTAGGAAAGAAAATTTATAAGCCTCGTTTAACAAGAAAGCCTTCCACCAGTTATGGATGGAACTGCTTTGCAAACATTATTTTATTTATTTATTTGTTTATTACATTTTTATGCTGCCCAACTCCCGAAGGACTCTGGGCAGCTTACAACATGGATAGCAATAGCCCTCAGATGTTATATACTGCTTATCAG
>JANHGC010003302.1:83911-96498 GCA_027560395.1 Boaedon fuliginosus | reverse complement strand
GGTATAAATCTAATAAATTATTATTAATTATTATTATTATATATTACTCCTTTATGCAAATAGGGAACCAAACAATTGTCAAATTATAAATCCCCAAATCCCTCATCATTGACCATGCTAGCTAGGATTCAATATAGTTGTTCTTCAGTAATATCTGGAGATTATTCCAAACTTTTGAAATATTAGATCTGAGAAACTAGACTTTCTCATGAAATCTTGCTAATGGTATATGGTTTGTTATTAATGATTTCATCATTACTCTCTATCTTACTTATTTTTCCCCTCAGGGCACCATACATAATTCATTCTCAAACTTGTGAGATTTTAGAATAAGCAACAGCCAGAGCCATTTTTGAGCTCAGTCTAGTATTATTCTATCACTCCTAACAGCAACACATTCTACTGTATCTGTTTTCTCATACTTAAAGCAATATCATCATCCACAACAATAAATCTCATTTCTGGTGGAAGTGAGTTTTGATGAGGTTATAAAGCTGGTGCAAAATAGAGAGGGATGAGATCCTTTTTTTCTTGCAGAAATACAGGAGCATAGTGACTTTCCTTTGCTCTAATATAGTAACAGTAGAAGTCTAGTGCTATTTGGGAGTTGCTTTTTTGTTTAAAATGCTTATATAAATCCACTATATGAAATCTGACTCAGCCATTGTGGTTATGATGGGGTGAAATGATGTATGGGGTAGATCTGTTTCTCCTTCGGTGGGCTAATGCTGCAATGCTATACATTTCTTCTCAAAAGGAAATCCCACTGAGTAAGTGGATATAGGATTACCCTTAGGGTTCTAAATGGAGTAGCTCTCTTGCCCAATAAACATTATAGCCATGAGAAGCTGGCAAGTAGGTCCTAAATTATTGCTTCAATAGTTCCATCCTAATGGCCATTTGGGTCATAAAGCAAAAGTAATGTTTTCACTCTAAAACAAATATTTCTGATGTTGTTGCTATATTATGTATCACCTTCCTCTTAAAAGAAACTGGGATCATTCATAACACAAAACAGCTAGAAACAAACAAACTACACTGCCTAACAGGCTATACAAAGCAGCAAAATAATTAAGGAAGAAATGGGGTTATTACAGAAGATAGTCCAGAGAGGGAGGAAGTTTGAGAGATTCAGAATGATTCCACCTTAATTACCCTATACATTGTGTGGTAGAATTACTTAGGAGGCTTTCAAAATTAATGTCAAGCCCTGCAAATTTAAGAAACAAGAACCACTTGGACTTTGGGAAGTATCTTCATGGCTAATAGGAAATGGAACAGAATATTGAACATCTTCCAGTGCAATTCTTCTGCACAAATTTTATCTAGTGTAATTAAGGTGGAGTAACTGTAAGTCTCCCTCCTCCCTTGGACTCAAGAATTTCTTCTGTAAGAAGCCTTGTTTTATTCCTGAATTGTCTTGCTGCCTCCTTGGTGTTTCCAAAATCTATTAAGCACAACTACTAACCACAGCTTTTAAAGTAAATGTTAGTTATAGTGTTATAAATAAATAACATCCCATAAATATGTACTTGTAAATAAACAGCAGAGAAAAATAAAAAGATAGATTTAGAGATGTTATATGGCCCATGGCTGTATGAAAAAGGACTGTCTTCTGATCCTCATGTCTGAAAAATGGCATTACAGCACAGGTTTTGCTTACCATCTCCAGACGTTTGGGCTGTGAAGTGGGGAAATATCCATTCACACTGAAAATCAGGAATCTGGAAATGTAATGAGATAGTTATGTGATCTCATCTCCATAAGTTTAGATTCAATCTACATTGTCACTCAGTCTCCTTGCTTAAACCATTAGCCAGGATGCCAATCATTCATTATTTTTTTCATGATAGGAAGAGGGAAAATTCAATAACTGAAGTCTTATTATAATCTGGTATTTATCTATCATATTGTATATTTACCACTTTATTCCTTTGAAAAGATAATATATCTTTTTGGACATGTATGTACCAAGATAGTTAAATCAGGTGTGGTAAATAATTTAAGCTACTGTGAAAACACTATTGAAACAAGGAAAAACGAGTAAGGAAGCTCATGATTGCAAACAATCATTTTAGTAACAATCTTTTGTTTCAATTTAGTTTAACTCCTAAAGCATTAATATTTCAACACAAATCATAGATATAGATTAGTAGTAATGGGATTAAAATTGGAATTCCCTCATAAAAGTTCCAATAATTAGAAAACAACTTTTACTGTAGTCGCACAAATTAGTTTTAGAAATGAACTCAGAAGCTAAGTAGTAAATATTCAATACAATCAAACCTTTCCAATATAAGTAGAAATTCAAACTTCTAAATTAACTCTGGTCTGCTGTTTAGTTTTTATTATTCACACTATTTGATTATTTAAACTGGTTATTGGATTGTTCAGACAGTAGCCTTCAACTCCTTCAGTCAATTAAACATTTATTATATCTGATTTGTCACAGTCAGTGTCACAGCTAATCTCTTAAATCCACATCAGTTCAGGAGCTTTACATGTGTTTACTCTCTTGCAAAATGAGGTGGGTACATATAAGAAGACTCATAAAGAACAACCACAGATAATCACCACTGCTTTACTTTGCGCATGATAGAACAGCAATTTTTAATCCCACATATAGACAAACACACAAACATATACTTCCATGTATGCATATATAGAGAACTGACATTTCAATACTGCTCTCAGGTTGTATATTCTACATGTTGATCATAAGGAATACACAACCAGTATACCTTCTCATAAAGAAGAAAGGCAAACAACGTATTTGGCAATCATGACTATCACAGTCATATCACTGACACAAAACTACTCCAGAACATTAAAAAAAAAGTTTGATGTAAAATTATTCTTCTAGGCAGAAAAGCTTTTCCATACATTTCACTGAAGTGATTAAAGTGGGTATAAAGAGCAGGTAGGAAACTACAGCAAATAACTGATCAGAATTACAGATTTATCCAGAGAGTGCCAAATATTTAGAGAAAAATGCATAGGCTTGCCATGCTGTTGGAATTTCACTCTGGCTGGAAGGCAGGCAGGCAGGCAAGCAGGCAGGCACACACACGTGTTTTTCTTTCTCTTTAAAAATTAACCTTTTCATAACAAAGGCCATATTTAAACATAACAGCAGGAGCTCCGGGATTCTAAACCAAGCTCCTTTTTCTTAGATGTCGACAGATATCCATCATCACCTTCATTTTGAAAGGAAAGATAAAAGCAGAATAATCTCTTACCACCGGAGTAGAAAAAGCAATTTGTTCAGCTGCATCCAACTGAGGCTTTGTGAATGAAGCTTTGTGCAAGCAGGCAACACAAGTGATTCTCGGGCCTCACACAAAAGCAAATTAATTGGCTCTCAATGAAGAAATGTAAACATCCATCATAATAGCACTGGAACTGAAGCTGAAAGCTACCTCAGCTGTTCTATGTACTCTGACTGTAGGATGATGTCACAAACATCAACTGGGTGTACTCTCATTGGTTTCTGTTACCTGGATTCATATCTTAACCCTAAACTGGCAGCTTAAAATTTGAATGGGTTTGCTGTTCATTTGGGGATGGGGCGAGATGCTCAGAGATCCTCCAATCTGAGAAAGCAGAGTAACAGGTGTTTATTGATTAAAGAGAGAAAACAAGATGCTAGTGGGGGAGAGGAAGAGGCAGTTAACCCCCTTAATTTGCTTATACAATTAAAGCTTTGGTAATTGCATTCCTACACTCTGTTTACTAAATGACAGTAGTAATCACAATCTCATAGAGAATGGATATTAAAGGAAAGGTAACACATTACATACCATTGCATTTAGACAGTTGTCTTTTCTTTTGGCATAAGCTTGCTGACAAAAACATGTTTAAAAAGAAATAGTGGGATAAGCATGGTTTGCAAATAATTTGTAAGCATGGTTATAGTTAAGGTTGTTGAAGCCAGAATTGGACTACTATAGAATACTTTTTGTCAATGTAATCAATGCTCAGATAAAAAGTTCTCGTTTGTATATAAAATTGGAGTTCAAATATTTTATAGTGAAGTTAAATGAAAAAATAATGTTCAAATTGCAATTCAATGATCCTAGAATTGATCAAAATCACAGTCCAAAGTACAGTAAGTCACAAGATTCTACCTTCCCAGAAGTGAATTCAATATCAAATTTATTATTCAGTCTCTCAACTGTGTTTCTGCCTGTACTGTATGTTACATTGCCATCAGTCTAGTTGTTATCTAAACATCTTCTTTCTCCTTATGATCAACACACACACACACAACTATCATTATCATTACCTGGGTGAAACAGTGCATGAATTGACCAATAATTTTTGAGCTAAGATGCTCAAATGAGCTAAATTACAGGTGTCCAAAACCCAAGATTCATGGCTCCTGAAGGAATGAAATTTGGGAAAGGTGTGACTGATTCAGTACTATTCATTACTCCCGTGCTGTGTGGCTGCTACTGCAATCACATTATCTTCATTTTCAATTTTCTGTGACAGTTTCCCAGACAGTCTGACAATCCCTTGCTCTCTTCTCCACCTTGACAGTCTGACAATCCCTTGCTCCCTTCTCCACCCAGCAGCAATGAATTGACTCATCATATGGCTCTTAAACAGGGGTCAAACTGGCATCACAGCTTCGTCCTGTGACATATCATGACATTCCCCCCCTTTGCTAAACCAGGCGTGGGCATGGCCAGAGTGTGACATATCTGGCCTGCAGACCCCAAATTTGACACCCCTGCTTTTAAAGAAGCAACATTGTTAAAGTGCATGAAGAAAGGCCTGGGTATTTTTACTCTTTTATGTGCTCTTCTCTGGCTCACAAACATGCACATCAGTCCCATCATTGTTCAGGCACATATACAATACATAACTTGCACAATATAATATTTCTGCTGATGTTGATGCCATGGCCAAAGTTTTCCCTCACTGTCATGCATTTCTACTCCTGGTGAAACCATCAATTTATGTTGTGTAAAGGGAAAGGTCAGGATAGTTCAATTTGTGTCATTATATGAGAAATTATGAGCTGGGATAGACACAACCACAAGTCAGCCAATGGGAACTGTTTGGTGACTAAGAAACAGCACCCACTGTGAGCCAGATGGCTTGGAGACTGCGCATGGCTTAGGGTTACTGGTTGGTATATAAGAGTGAGTTTGTCCTTGGATCTTTGCTTCTCTGTTTATATTGCTTCTGTGATTATGACTTCTGGAATCTTCTGGTTCTGACTTCTGTTGCATGGTATTGTATACACACATCATACTGTATATTATTGTATATAAAGAAGTTTCTTCTAATCCTGCTGAATTATTTACCTGTGTGGTGGTTGGATTGCTGCAGACTCTGATAATTTGTAACCTGTATCTCAGTGGTGGTGAACCTTTTCCCACCCTGCATGCTGGAAGTCATTCACATGGCCATGCGTACGTGGCCATGCGCCTCTGCACCCTCCCACACATGCACGCAAGTCCCCACCCCACCCCTTTGCATTGTTTGGAAACACCGCTGATCATCGGATCAGCTGTGTTTCGGCTCTGGAGTCGCAAGGGGGTGGGAGGGAGTTCCCTTGCCTCCCCATGCATGCCCGCATGACACCCCCCACCCTTCCCTGCCCCCTACACATGTGTGCATGACACCCCCCACCCTCACACGAGCCAAAACACAGCTGATCAAATGATCCGACGATCAGCTGTGCTTCCAGCAAAGGTATGAGAGATCACCAAGGAGTGCAGGTGGGTGGGCCCACTTCAACAACGGCATGCATACCCAGAAGCATGGCTTGGCGTGCCACTTCTGGCATGCATGCCATAGGTTTACCAACACGGCTCTATCTAGTGAAGGTCTCATTTTATAGGGTGATGGTGAACCTACTACAAACAGGTTCAGGAAGAACATCAGACAGTATAACTGCCTCTTCCAAATGATATTCTTGGTGCCAAAGATGTCCTTCCAATGAGGAAAGGATGGAACCCTTCTGTGACTTTTCAAGAGCAAATTTGTCATTACATTTTAATGCTGGATCCTAACCAACAAGCCAAATTTATTCAAATTTACCTCATGGATTGTCAAGACAATGTAGAATTAAAAATGGGTTTACTCCACACTGATGGAATTCATCACTGAAATTGTTTGTTGAGATTGTTGAATTATTGGAGAAACTACTACAACAAAGAAACTCGTACACTACATCTCTATCACTTGCAAAAGAACAAATTTGAGACATGTCAGAAGCTTTCATTGTCATTGAGCATGACTGGAGACCACCGCTTGAACATGGGAGATGATTTAATGCACAAATTGACAACAAAGTCACCATCATTGTACCAAACAACACTGGAACTGAATCAATAAAGGCACATTATATAGAAATACCAAGAAGGTTGTTTGCAAATAATTTCAGATTCTCATTCAAGCTCTTATGACAGCTTTCAATGCATGCTTTTATTTCGTCTTAGAGATGATGGCTCCAACCATCAGCTCCAAATGTTGTACAACAAGAAATGAATGGCAATTCGTTATTATGCATATTGAATAATGAACCATGAGAATGAGATTAATAATCTTCTAAGCATGAGAGTAATAACCTAATAGCCTTCTGTTTCAACAATATATGGTTGGTATGTCTGCTAAGATGGAAAGTGAGAGATTGAGTTACATCCAAATGAATCAAACAACCTGGAGATCAACAAGATATAGAGAGACCTGTCTGATGTATTGAATGATAATGATGATTTGAGAAGCAACCCGGAAGTGTATCATCTTCTCTTTAACATTTGTTAGTAAACCAAGATAGATGATGGAAAGATGCTATGATGCCATGATGTGTAATATATAGAGAGTATGACAGTGCTTAATTTTTCACATTGACATGCTGGTCTAGTGTGTGTGTGTGGGTATTCACATACACACAAATACACATATAGTCTGTGGGACCTGGGATAGGCAGATAATGTGATTTGATTATGATAAAGGTTGTAACAGGATGTAAGCTATTCCAAGTAAAGCCCATTTTTTCAATTGATTGACGTAGTTTGTCAATGCTGGTGTTCAAGTAGTATTCCAGATACCTTGGGATTGCATTCAAGGTGCCTATTACAATTGGCACTATCTTTGATTCCCCCCTTCCCTTTTTGGCACCATCATTCTACTTCTATTTGCCTTGGTGGCAGAGGGGTTAGCATGCAGTATTGTAGGCTACTTTTGCTGCCTGCCAGCTGCCTGCAATTTGGCAGTTCAAATCCCACCAGGCTCAAGGTTGACTCAGCCTTCCATCCTTCTGAGGTGGTAAAATGAGGACCCAGATTGTTTTGGGCAATATACTGTCTCTGTAAACCACTTAGAGAGGACTGTAAAGCACTGTGAAGCAGTATATAATTCTAAGCACTATTGCTCTTTGCAGCTCTTTGTATTTTGTGGCTTTCCCCCACCTCTTCTATTCTGCTATCTCCAGATACTTGCAGCAAACCAAATCCAGAATTATCTTTCTTAATGATAATTGTTAAGTCTCGGGTGTTACATGACAGGTGCTTGCCCGTGTGAACTTTATTAATACTGTTATTCCAAATTAGGCCACCTTAATGGCTAGATCGGTTTTGGGCTGAGAAAATAACAGATTAACTCCTCCGCACACTGCCTACCCTATTTTGGTGCTGGAATGTTCTCTAGCAGCTTTTTAATTACTTTTCTCTTTGCAATGTTTTGAGCCCAGCAGTGCTGGGAGGCTTTTGCTGCTTTACTTAGAATGTCTAACATTTTTGGTTTGCAGCACTGTGACATGGCTATTGTCACCCTGACCTATCGCCTACTCTATGGACTCTCTGCCATTTGAACCACTTCAGCTATCACCACTGAAGGATCTGAATACTGTTCTTCACTGAAAAAACAATGTGCTGGTATTCGTACCCACTAAATATACTAAAATGGGTTTCTTTTTGTTATAAAGGTGATAAATGATACTATGAAAACCTGTTTTGTATAAACATTGGACAGGTAACCTAAGTATAATATATGCAAAACTGAACCAGACAGAAAACAGCACTGCCAACTGCTAACTTTCCTTAAGTCAATTTTGATTCCTGTTATCAACTATACAGTTCTTTTAACAATAATGCAGAAGTGGTTTGGTATTGTTTTTTCCAAGAAATTATTTTTTATTTCCCAGTATAGTCTGCAGCCCTGGTATTTTCTTAGGAATCTCATCTAAGTACTAACCAGCTCAGAATTGCTTTGCTTTTACAGATCAGCCAAGGTCAACCATATGAACCACTCTTGCTGAGCTATTTCTTCCATTCTCAGGATCTCTATGTGTTAAACCTGAGGTTTGAGGAAATACTGCATACACAACATTTAGTTCTGAATCCAGGTTATCCCTTCATTTTTGTTTTACTTTGCTTTGAAGCTAAGCATTCTCATTCTCTACAAAGAAGACACAGCTAAGTGAAAAATACAAAATATTAGACATAAATTCAATAAATCACTCCATCATTGCCTTGTGGTTATTTAACAGAGTTGTACAAACTCAGGATTTGAAATTCTAGGAGACTTAATAAACAACTGTTTTCTATGGAGGGTCCAATGCAAGGTATTTGTTAAAATGTACTTTAAGTAGAAGTGAAAACTTCTCATTTATTTCTGGCTCAAAATGTGGCTTTTGAGATGGAAATATATAGTGAGAACAAGATTCATTGCCATGCAAAATGATATATTAGTGATCAAAAAGATTAATTTGGACAATGGGGATGCCAACTTTGGAGGTTTATAATGATTAATGATAAAAATAAAACACAGTAATTGTTAAGGTGATATGAGTCATGATTAAAAGAATTATTTATCAAATAAAATCTTCTTAGGCATATCGCATGTATAAATTATATTCCTCTAAAAATTTACTGCTATAAATAGTCAAGGTCAAGAAGAGAGACACTCTCAATAGAATTCAGTGTGTAGTTGGTTCACTCAGCTACCACTTCTTTTTTCTTTCAAATGAGAATTTCAGAAGTCCACATACTCTGTTTTTCTATGACATGTTTCAATGTAATATCTTCCTCATCCAAACTACACTATTCCTTGGGGGGGAAATTCTAGTTCAAATGCATTAATAAGTTTTATGCATAAAATAACCAGTCTGTAATTCCTAGCCCTATAGGAATTCTCCCCCTCTCTCCCTCTCCCTCTCCCCCTCTCTCTCCATTTTACATGAATAGATTGCTCTTCTTGAGTTCTTGCAAAAGGGCACTTTTTCAGTTTTCCCCAATCTAGTTCCCTCCAATTGCATGGAGACTGCAACTTGCCTTGGAACAGATGTTTAATGATCTGGATGTGGATAGCATAATATTTAGCCCTTTCCCATGATCTGATCATTTCCCTGTCACAATAAGATTCGTTGCTTCCTCTGACCTCATGCCCATTCATTGGCCTGCTCCAGATGTCTTTTATGGATTCTTGTGGCTCTTGAGCATTTTTCTGATAATTCAAGGGGCAGCTCTGTCAGTTGCCACAGGCAACAGGAGGGGACCCAAGTTCTTGATTGGTCTTCAGTGACCTTTCTTGGTTCACAGTTTGTTTTCTCCTTTTTTTGCTGGTAACTGCTAGGAGACAGAAGTGATAGAAGTTGTTCCAGATAGAAGTGATAGTCATTATTCCAGTAGTAACTGTGGAGAAAGACCATAAATGAACTTGATCTATGATGGGTTTGAGCTCACCTCTAAACCTATTCTAAAAGAGCCTTCCCTTCCCTTATTTCATTGGAGAGGATGCCTTGTTTAGGGTGGCAAATTCCCTTTGTGTCAGGAAACATCTTGCAGGTGTTGTGGCTATTAAAAGGAAGCAATTTCAGAATACCTAGGGGAAAAAATAACTACTTAGATGATTTTCATCTATAATTCAGAACTATCATGGAATAGAAACAATATTGGTCACACCTGATATAACCTAGTTAAGCAAGTGTATATCTTCTGATTCAATTAAACTTCCCAGAGTCTTCAATACCATCCACAATGATCTCCTTCTACAATATTTCTGGGGACTGAGATTGGGGTACTATGGAACAATGGATTGATTAATTTCCAAGGGCAGTTTTAGTTGGTGGTTGTAACTGAGGAGAATTTAACCAAATGGGCTCTTACATGTAGAGTACCTTTGGTTTTCTCATTATTTTTAACACCCATATGAAGCCACTGGGAGAGGTCAACTGTCCATTTGAAATAATAACAGTATGTTGCTGATATTTAACTTGGACCAACTTGGACTAAAGTCTTGCACTTGGCTGTGAGATCTGAATGGGAAGAAACAGGCTGAACCAAGCAAGCTACATCCCAGTAAGGTAGAGTTGCTATTTATTCAGATGATTTTTCTGTTCAATCTAATGGTGTCTCCAAAAGATAGCACCATTCCTAGGTATGTGTCTTGGAGTCCACCTGGGCTCACAACTTCTGCTGTATGTGTGGTAAGACTATGGCTACAAGCTCTTGGCTCAGTTTCATTTAGTGCATCAGAAGCCTATCAGGAACAAGAGTTGAATTAAATTGCAACATTAATTCATGTTCTTATTGTCATAAATTAGATTAGACAATGTGTTCTACCTGAGGCTGCCTTTATATACCATCTGAAAACTGAAGTTGATTAAAAATGTAATGGATCATGTATTAAACAATACTAATACTAAGAGCACATTACACCTGTGTTTATGAAATTGTTTTCTTAGTACAATTTTAAGTGCTGGTTTTACCTATAAGCTTTATATGGTCTTATAAAACTATAACTAATATGGCCTGTTTCCAACACTGCCAATTCAGATAGAATCAACCTATCTAGTGAGAATATAGAAAACATATTTTTCTATTTCAACCAAATGAAGTTAGAAAAATTGATGCCAGGATGAGAGATGTCTTAATAATGGTCTCTTTATTATGGAACACTGTCTCCTTGACAAACCTCAACAATATTGTCCTTTAGGAAACAAGCTAAAATGAAGGTTTTTCAGAAGGCTTTCCATTTATTGAGTGAATGACACATATCTGTCCATACTGTAATAGTAGGAAATAAATATAATTTCATGTTATACATGTTAAAGTAGGTGTATTGTGTTGTAAGAATTTTTCAAGTTAGTTTTTGGGTAATAAATATGTCATTACCATACTAGTCAATAGTGGAGGAGAGGTGCCAAACTGAGGTTTATTGACTGGCAAATGTTATGCAAATGAATTATTAGAGCTGCATCTTGTGATACATCCATGAGCAGGATTAAATATGTACTAACTGCTAACTATTGATGTGACATGTGTCTAAATATTGTATTGAGTTATTTTATTTCACTCCACTTGTATGCTGCCTGTTCCTGAAGCTCTGGATAGATAACTAGATCAACCTAAAATAATGAGCAAAATAATAAATCTACCCATAATATAAATGAAGTTGACAATATCAAATAATAAACATAAAAACTCATATACCTGCCAGATTTATGTTTACATAAAATTCAAAATAAAGAACAAAAAGCTAAGAAAGAAATAAAGACCAGAATACATACCCTCCAGCCAACATCCAGATAAGCAGGGATGAACAACAGACAAGTAATCAAGCAGAAAACAATACTTAAATCAAGGAACTACCATAGATCAAACCATATTCCCACCAACACTGGCAGGGCAAACTACAATGTAAACAAGGAATAAATCCCTCACTCACTAATACTGACAATGTTACCTAGTTGGGTAACAATTGTCTGCAAGCCAACAACCAAGCATCAGATCGTATCCACAGTTCAACCTTGAGCTACACTTATTCTCTTCTATTGGGGTATCCATGTCTTAACTGTTTTTGTGAAACTCAGAAAGGAAAGGAAAATCCATGAGAAGAACATTTCAACCAATGGGAAGTGGCAATAAGGAATGTCTGCTTCCAAAGTCCGGTCAGGTGGCAATTGTATAGAATCAGAAGGAGAATTGACCCTATTCATTTGATTAGAGAGGTTAATGCAGAAGAAAGCAGTCCTTCTCTATGTTTAGGACCATGCAGATGTTTCAAGGTAATTCAAGGTGACAATCAACACCTTCAACTGGCAACCAAATATCTTGCATTTTTCAACACAGCATGTTGAAATTTCCATCAGTGCCCAGTTGAAATTACATCTTAGATTGTCTGTATGGGAGCAGGTTAGTGATACAGTATACCATCATGTGCTTTTTTTCCTTCTAGTTGATCCTTGCAGACATGTTTTACTAATCTCTGTCTGTATATAGTGGTGTTTTTAGCCTTTGGGTTTTATTTATATATAATTCCTATTTTGTTTTCATTCAGCATTTTGGATTTGGATTTGCACATAATGGTTTCTGTGCTATAGTTATTCAGGATAGTTAGAGTAACTTCTCGGACTAGAATATCTAGATGTATGGGAGGGTTGTTCTTTTTCATGGCTATTTATTTGTAAATAAATAAACTTTTGTGATGTTACTGCTATGGCAATTGGATGGGTGTGTCTTATTGGATGAAGTTGTGTGAAGATTGGTTGAGCTAGACAGTGTCTTATAGATAATTTGTTTCTGTGTTTTATGATCTGATGTGCTGTGGTGGATTATGGTGATCTCTTT
>JANHGC010003300.1:91073-101645 GCA_027560395.1 Boaedon fuliginosus | reverse complement strand
AGGGAGCGGGGCTGGGTGGGGAGGGGGCAGGGCCAGCTGAAATTTCTGCTACCGGTACGCCCGTACCAGGGCAGACCGGTGGAATCCCACCACTGATACACACACTAAAATGTATTTAAAAATTATTATAATATGGCCATCAATCTTGTTTCATTTCATTTACAAAAGAAAAAGATAAGTTGTTAGGATTTGTACCTGAAGTAGTACTTGCTGGTGAAGTGGTGTTGGTAAATACAAAGACAGTTGTAGTGGGAATATTGGTAGGAGTTGTGGGACATGGAAAGATATTCCTCTCAATTGTGCCATTTTGACTGCAAATTGCAGTGATGCACCCTCCAATGCCATCAGTTGTATTGTAGATGATCTCGCCAGGTTTGCTTATCTTTCCTTCATAGATACAGTAGCATTCTATCATTTAAAAAAAATATCAATTGGTTATTAAGTCTGTTTCAATCTTCACAATGGCTGATCCAAATAATCACAGCCTACATCAAATTGACACAGTCTGCTTACTATTTTCATCATATCTGCAGTCTTCTTCACTGTCCATTGAGCAATAACTGTAAGGAAACAAATGAGCACAGGTTAGAAGGCTGCTCCCATTTTAAAAAGCACAACAGGTTAAAACAAATGTACTTTTGTACAATTGGAACAGAATCATACAGAAACCAACACATTATTACAAGTAGATCCAATTCATTGTATAGAAACTCCTGATAAAAGTTATGGAAAAATAAAAAAGCTACCTGGCAAATTCAGAATTTATAAACAGATTGACCATTTTCTTTGGAGAATTCTTATTTTTCCCTTAAATAAAATTAAGGGAATAATAAAATTATTTATTTATAAATATCTTCCCTTAAATAGTTTTTCTCCTTTAATAAAATTAAGCTTTATTAAATTTTTTGAAAAGAAAATGTCTGCCCTCACAAGAATTGGGGGTAGAGAATGGATTCAGAAGATCCTGTGATCTAACTGGAGCAAAATAGCTGAGTATATATATAAAAAAAGAATAAATGTCATTGTTCATTGAAATGGTTTAAGCAAACTCTTAGTCTACCCTGGGGGGAGATGAATACAGAGTAGAGTGTATTAACTGCATGATATTTTTTAAGAAGTTGATCCTCAGAAGATATTTCAGAATATTGCCTGCTAATTCTGGCTCCTGTTTTATGAAACATAATGCTATTTCATGTAAGGCTTCTGCCAGATCTTTAACACCTGAAAGCTTCAATTGGTACAGAATACAGTGGTATGAGCAGTTATGTGTACTGTCAAAAGAACACACAATGCATCTCTGTTCTGTGAGCTGTGCTGGTTGCCAGTTTGCTCCCAGATTCAATTCAAGATGGTGGTTTTAACCTTTAAAGCCCTTCATAGCAAGGGATGAGGCTATCTGAAAGACTGCCTCTCTCCACTTACATTAGTCCCACCCATCAGATCTTGCAGAGAATGGACACTACAGATACTTTCAGCTAGAGATCTACACTTGGTGGGTCCCAAGTTGCCTTCTCTACTGTGGCTCCATATTAATGGGTATTGTTCCCCTCCCCAATTAGACTAGACTGGCCCAACCGCCTTTTGATGTTCTGAGAGGCCTTCTGGGCTTGATCATGTGACTAGGCCTGGGGTTGCTACAAAACAGATTTATCTAGGTGACTGTATTGTTAAGGAAGCCATTTTTTTTTATCCTCCCTTTGCTTCTGGTTGTATTTTGGGGATTTAGAATATTTATTGCCATGCTTTTTTAAATATTTGTACTTACTATTTTTACACTTCTTGCTTTATCCATTGTTGTGCATCACCCAGAGTCACCTTTGATAAGATGTGTGGTTGTATAAATTTAAATAAATAAATAAACTTCACAATCTTGGCACTTTAAGCACAAGTCTTACCATGATTGACAGCTCTTTTCTGAAGGCATTTTTTCTCCTGGTTTATAATAGTTTCCTTTATCATCAAAGCAGCCACACTTATCAAGCGAGACACAGTCCATCTCATCTTCATTAAAGTAGGGTTTATCATCTGGACATTTTGGATAGCATCCTACAATAAGAAAGATAACTTAATGTACGGTTTTCACCCGACAAAATGAGCAAAGTAGGCAATAAAATAGAGATGTGTGAGGGATTTTAACAAAATCTAATCTTCAAAGATAGAAGGATAGAAAGAAGAGCCAACAGTTCCAGACATTTTTCAAAATTAGGCTTAGAAAATAAATGTTATGCAGGCAGATCAGATAAGAGTGGGCTTTTTTGAGAAATAACTGCTTCTTTTTCAGTTCAAACCAACTATTTGGTTCAAACCAACTATTTGGTATTATCTTACATTTGTTAGCATGTGCAAAACTGCATCCATCCATAGCATTAAACTTGAATAATTGAAAATTGAACAAATCAATTTTCATAAATTTAACACTCTGTATAAAACACTTATTAGAAATATATATCCTCACTTCTTAAGCAAGTCTTGAATAGTTCCTACTACAGTAATTAGAAGAACTGATGCAATTTTCAGTTTTTAATGATTGTTGCAGATCAAAGATAAGATGCATAAATACTATACCTTCCAAGTTATATAATTCAAGTGAACAATTGTGTGGATTCCTACAGGTCTTCATGCAAGAAGAACCACAAGGTTGATAATGCCATTCACACTCTTCCTTTTTATTGTAGTAATCACAGAATAAAGCTGGAAGGAAACAAACATTTCAAGTGAAATGTGTTTGTTTTACAAGAGATATCCCTTTTAATATTCTTGATATGATGAATGTTATTACATTTTCTTACTTGATAACATCATAAAATAAATGCTGTTATCCTGGAATAAGTACTTTGAACCTAATACTATTAGACAACATCTTCTATTGTTTCATATGGGATTGTTTTGGAGGAACTCCAACTAAAATGAGTAGCAGTTACTTCTGGGAGATGGGTATTCAGCAATATAGTGCTGAATGGCACCCACAGTATCTGATATATGCACACACCCAAGGGCGATTTGTAAGCTACAAATCTTTTGGGCATCCTTAGGTCTCATGAGATGTCAGAGTTCTCACTGAACCCATTGTCCTATGGATAGCAAACAGGACCTTAGACGGAAAGTTTTTTTAATCTAATAGTGCGGGCAGGGGAAATTCAACTCCATTATGCACTGGAACAATTACAAATTGCTCAAGAATTATTCTTCTGTTTCCACATGTTCTTCTGCATTTTCTGTTCTCATAACACCTTATTACTATGGCATAGGTATATCTTCCCCAGCAATCTAGCAAGGCTTTCTTAGTTTAAGGATACCTCTGATCATAGCCATTGTAGGCACGTAGTAACGCCATTGTTCAATAAATCTCAACCTTAACTTAAAAGTAATTTGAAATATTTAGGGACTCAGGTACTCCTTCCACAAAATCACAAGTGCAAGTAAAACCCAAGTATGAATGCATTGCCAGTGATCTTTATAGAGATATCTCATTTCTATTTTCTTGGTTGGGCTGAGATGGAGAAACAATATAACCATCAGCCCCGAGAGCTCTTATAGTATTTGCCTGCACTCAGAAGACTCAGACTAAGTCTTCCAAGGGTGATGGTTTTGTAGTATTAAAAATCCTGTTGGGTGTGGTCCTGAGAAATGAACGAATAGTAACTGTTGTCTACTCCTTAGTCCCACCTTCGACATTCCTGGGAAGTGTACTCACGACAGATGGATGGAGTTCTCCAAGAGATGCATGCACCAGCCTCCTGACATGCCTGTGCATATGCAGCTACAGCTGTACAGAAGCATTCACAGTCTCCTCCAGTGTCACAAGCACAGGCATCAGATACACATGCTTCATAATATTTAGTTGGTTCAACCTAGTAGGAAAATAATGAAGCTAATTTGCCATGTGCCTTAGTTTGGATAGATGAATTTGATAAAGCATGGGGGGATATTTTCTCCCAGTTGCCATTCTTCTATTTCTAACCAAATCCTTCCAGAGAACTGACAGTATTGATCATTATTCTTTCCTTTATTCAGTACCATTTGTTGTAGTAACAATTGCATGCACAAAGCAATTTGTTGTAGTTATGAAAGCAATAGTTTTGGGATGCAACTGGTACACACGAATCATCTGTCATTTGCAACAGATCAGGATGCAATTTGCAATGAAACAAAAAGGTATTCTCTAAATCTATTAAGGAACAGTTCAGATCCAACAATTATTGGATATGTTACTATCAAGGATACAAAGCCGAACCACCCTGGGATCTGGTTTTGATTTTCTCTTGTAGAAATAATTGACTTAGTTATTGATTTAAATGGTTGCAGTGACCCAGATAATATACACATTGTAAAAATGGAGATAATATTCTTAGTAACCCAGTAATGTAATGTATTGCTATTTAGTCATAAAAAGATTAAAGACAGAGGTGGTATTCAGCCAGTTCTGACAGGTTTGGGAGAATCGGTAGCGATAATTTTGATTGGTTCAGAGAACCGGCAAATACCACCTCTCCTCGCCCCTTCCAGGAGACTTCACGCTGGGAGGGTGGGGCACTTCAGGGTGGTTTTCTAGGCAAAAAATGGACTGCAGGGGTTGTGGCGGCCTACCCAGTCACATGACTGCATAGCCATGCCCACCAACCCACGCCCACAGAAACAGTAGTAAAGAAAATTGAATCCCATCACTGATCAAAGGTTAGGTTATGAAAAAAAATATTCAGGGGATTTACTCTAAGTTTAGAGCAAGATTATGGACTGATTAGATCTACAATTAATGCTTCATATTACAGAGCATCCCAAAATGTGTTTCAAAATGCTTTGGGCAGTTGTCGCTTAGGACTAATTAAAAAGGAATGTAGACATGCTTGTAGATAGCTTAAACACTGCTAAAAGATTCTGAAAACAAGATGTACAATATGCACTTCATATGATACCACCAAGATCTGTTAACAACTGTATTTAATGCCCCCTCCGACTACCATGTCAGGTTAGCCAAAGAATAAACAGAGTCTGAGAGTACAGAATTGGTAGTAAAAGGACTCCCAGTTACAAAGGAATCCTCTGAGAATTACAAAATACTGAAACAAGGTTTTATTTATTTTTGTAATCCTTGGAATGCTGAAAATATTCCATCTCCTTACAGTTGCTTGGTTTGTGGCTATTATATCTTAATCTAAGCAATCACATGCATACAATATTGTTAATATACAGCGCTAGGCCTTCAGTTATGAACACAATTGAGTCCAAAATTTCTGTTGCTAAGCAAGGTAGTTGTTAAGTAAGTTTTGCCTCATATTATGATCTTTCCATCAGAGTTCCCCTGATGGGGAAGAGAGGCAGGGTATAAATCTAATAAATAAATAAATAAATGTCTTGCCACAGTTGATAAGTGAATCATGCAGTCATTACAGTGAATCTGGCTTCCCCCACTGATTTTGCTTTTCAGAAGCAAGCTGGGAAGATTACAAATGATCACATGATCCTGGGACAGTGCAATTGTCGAAAATACATGTCATTTTGCCAAGCGTCCAAATATGTGACCATGGGGATGCTGCAATGATCGTAAATGTGAAAACTCATCCTAAGTCATTTTCTAAGTGATATTGTAAGTTTGGTCACTAAACAAACCATTGTAAATCAAGGATTACCTGTACTGGATAAAGTTTGTTCACATGATCTATATAGTCTTCTAAAATTGATCTGTTCATACCTGAGGATGGCAGAGAGCAAATGTCTTGCTGTTAATGATGCTACATTGCCTCTGTGCCCAGGAACTCCTATAGGGATTTGCAGAACAAGGATCTCTGTTACTTGGAACATCTGGACAAGTGGGAGAAACTTTCCAGCTGTTACCGAACTCCAAGACATCTCCTACTACAGACTGGCTCCTGGTGGTGAAATCATTGATGTCATTGCCATCATAGTTTCCACAAAGGCCACAGACTTCCCCCTGCACAGAGAAAAGTATAAATTAAAAGCTGCACATAGCTTTAGAGATTTAACCATTTTAATGTGGAAGAATATGCATTACTCAGACACCTTTAAGTATATTTCTCACACATAGTTTGAACTCATGTACTCAGAGCTGTATATGTTAAAGACAAACCAAGTCTAGGAATGCTTAACGTGGATTCATGAAACAATCACGAAGCATCTATGAAACCAATGTATTTTTCATTACACTGAAACAGCATTATATTTCATAGCAATGAAATAACATGCCTATCTCTCCCTGACCCCAATTTATTTCAAAATTAGTTTTAAGAATTGATTTTTTTCTTCTTCAAAAGCATAACATGGTTGTCCCTCCGAGAATGTATTTCCTCAAAAGCTGTTTGAGTTCCAAAAACTATTAAATAATCTATTGCTATGTATTTTACTCTGTGATAATTATCATACGAAATATACCATTCTTTTCAGTGGAATAAGGCATTGCTCAAAATAAAAGAAATCCCAAAAATATGAAATTACATTTTCTACAACATTGTGTGTGCATATACTTGTGTACCATACATTGAATAACCCAGCTTTGAAAAGTCATCCTTGAATGGAGTACAAGTAACCCTAACAGAACTGAAAAAGTTATGTTTCACAGAATGAGCAGGTGGGTCTTTCCTCATGCAAAAGGTTTGATTATATTGAGGTTGTCCTGAGATTGGACACAGAGCTATGATTAACATTAATAGTTAAGTGTAATTGATACAAGCCAACTTCAGCAACCAGGATTTAGAATATTTGTTTTCAAACACTTCTTTAAAACAGATGTCTCCAGCTATTGGCCATGAGAACTGGGAGATTTTGAGAGTTCTCATCCCAACCTATTTGGAAGGGAGGTTGTGCAAAGCTGGTTTAGAATTAACCAGATCATAATGTCAATCATAGTTTGTCTACTAATGTGATGCCATTGTAAGTATTGGTCCAGAACTAGAGACACTGAAATCCATTCAGATGCTCACTGAGTGGTAATTTTATTTTCTGCTCATCCAATCTCAGGATAGTCACTGGGGGGAAAGGCAAGGAGCAAACGCTCTGTATTCTGCCTTGGTCTTCTGGAAACAGAAATGAAAGCTTTTGCATCTCTTTCAACCATATGGAACTTGATTCTCCAAGCTTGGCAATTTTCAGGTCTATAGACTTCAGATCCCAGAATTTCATAGTAGTATGGCTATTAATGAGAATTCTGGGAGTAGAAGTTCACTCACCTGGAAGCTGCCAAAGTTGTGAAACATTGGCAAGACAATTAGGGAAGGGAGGACGTGAGGTCTATTCTTGTTCATATTTCATTGAACCATACTTCATTGATAGCCATTCATAGCCACCTCGAGTTCCCTTCGGGTGAAGAGAGGCGGGGTATAAATTTAATAAATGAAATTTAATAAATGATTGAACCATAAGTCAGTGTGATTTCCAAGTATTGCTTTTGTTATATGTTGATAATCAGTTCAACACAAACCCCTCTTCAGTTATTCACAGAATTCGTCAGGAATGATTAAACTTTCCATATAAATACCAATGTTAAATGGGGTCAGTTCACCCAAATAAAATATTTGTGTATTTCTGAAATGCAAATATTTATGCTATAGCCAATCATCTGCGTTCTTACAATGCAAAAAAGTCAGCTAAGAATGTTAGCTCTAACAAGGTCAGCAGAGAATTGTCATTCATATTGTCCCTGTTTATTGCTCTGCATAATATAATGACAGTACATTGTCTTGCCCCTTGCAGTTTACATGACAATTTTTTCACTGTTATCAATGGTTCTAGCAACCAAAATAATTTGCTAAATTTACTATAAAGTGGAACCATAATAGGATTCATTTAATAAACCTACTAAATATTTAAATGTGCACATTTAACTATCCAACATTGTTTTTCATTGACTGTATCATTATATTATGAATGTATCATTCATTCTCTAAACATTTTTCAGTACAATTCTTCAGAAATAAATAGAATATTCAGTTTCTATTTTGCATGCACACCTCACCTTAAATTCTGTTCCGAGTTTAATGAACACACTGGTTTTCTTATCCCATATTATGATCACACCTCCATTAAAAATTTCAATCACCATGTAGATGCCCATGTATCGGATCTTGAATGGCACTTTGCCTCCACCAGGAAGTCTCTGTATCACCTCAAATTTTTCATCTGTAAGTAGTAACTCATACTTCTAAAAGATAAATTACAAGCAACATAAATACTTGTACCTATATCTATCAATAGAGAGCCAGTTTGGTGTTGTGGTTAAGGCATCAGACTAGAAACCAGGAAACCATGAGATCTAGTCCTATACTAGGTATGAAGACAGTTAGGTGACCTTGGGCCAATCACTTTCTCTCATCCCTAGAACATATGAAAGGGCAAACTACTTCCTGAAAACTTTGTCAAGAAAATTGCAGGGATTTTTCCAGGCAGTCACCAGGACTCAACATTGATCAAAGACATAAACACATACAGAAACCACCCACACCACAAAAACCACCTATCAATGCCACGATTTCTAGTAATTTCACATGGAGATTTCCATTAAGGCAAGTTCTGCAGTGGCTGATGGATATTTTTGCAAATATAATGCCCTATGCTTACCATATACTATTTCAAGATTTCCACTTGTTATATCAAGATTTCATATTACATGTTTTGTTGCTTTGTCCTACTGCATGCTTTGTTCATATTACAGATCATAATGTATTTACCTTCTGCTAAGTTACTTACCCCAGCAAACACCTTAATGGATTTTGAGCAAGTAGTCCCTGTAGAACCGCAAGGGACATTCTCTGTAATCACCCGGAAAGTTTCTGCATTTGTCTTATTTTTACTACACTGATTCTGCAGAAAAGAATGTGGCTTTAAGTTTTTATGTACACAAATATGGAGACTCAAGGCTAAAAAAAATAACTTTATGATAGTAGAAATTGATTGAGAAAACTAATACCTGGACCAGTGTGTATTCACACAATCCATTGAAGGAGTATCGTTTGCCATCAAAGGTGATATAATGACCGTCTCCGTAAACTGAGCAGGTTTCCAGACAAGATTTATTAGAGCATATCCACTTTCGGTTCTTGCATGTGCTAGGTAGTCAAATATATACTAGATATTAATAGGTGTGCATTGATGCAATAGAGATGCAATCAGCTTTATATCAGCCATCAATTTATACTTACCAAATATTACATTTATCTTTGATAGCTTCTCCTGGTTTGTATGTGGCTTCATTGTGAACACATGGACATTCTTCTGCAGGTATACATTTGCCTGTTCCATCAGACACTAGCTGATCAGGACATACACAACCAGAGACACACTGTGCGCTGTACTGCAATAATAGAGGATTAACAAAAAGTGTTACTGACAAAACTGTACAATAAGAAATAACATTTCTAAGATATTGTACAAAGGAAAAGTGATTTCAAATTAGCACCAGTTTTTCCTATTTTTTAAAAAATATATTTCTTATTATTTATATATGTATGTATGTATGTATGTATGTTTGTATGTATGTATGTATGTATGTATGTATGTATGTATGTATGTAAGTCTTTGATTCCAGTTTTCTCCCGCGTAAAATTGGAAGTATCTTGGTGATGTTTCGACGGGGTCACACTCGTCATCTTCAGGCTGGTACCTCAGGCTGGTCTTCAGGGTACCTTCTACTTCGTGCTTCTTGGAGCAATGTGTGATCTCTGCTTAAATACTGGTGGGGCTGTGTCCTGATTGGCTGGAGGTCTGGCTGTTTTTGGATTGGTCAGTGGTGTGGTACTGTGTCCTGATTGGCTGGAGGTCTGGCTATGTTTGGATTGGTCAGTGGTGTGATCCTGTGTCCTGATTGGCTGGAGGTCTGGGTGTGTTCAGATTGGTTAGTGGTGTCACCACCAACCAATCACAAAACAAACGCACACCAGCAATGAAAACGTGACACGACCACGAACCCAAAGCCAAACAGCAACAATATCATCAGCCAAAAGTACCACACCACTGACCAATCCAATCCAATTCTTGGGGTAATTTTTAAAGAAAAAAGTATCATCGCACCCAGAAACAATCTTTGTTCACTGTTCTCTTTGGACCTGCACTCTCTTAGGTATTTTGACTGTCCCCAGCTTCATGGCAGCCATGTTGACTGCCGCTGCTCCTTGTCTTCAGATGAGGGGGATTTCCCAAGTCAGGGAGGAGAGATGCGTCTCTCCTCAACCTGCAAGACAACCCTCTTTACCCCTAAAGGTTGGCTATGGCTCCTTTCAGAGCCCTCCAATGGGGAGAGCTCAGACCGGGGTTGTGGAGCTTGCAGTCCTGGCCTCTGATGGTACCAGAAGCACAGCCGGAAGTCCTCAGTTTTTCCTACTATTTTTAATGTGTACGCAATGTGTTTCAATTTCTCATTCCTCCAGGATTTTGATATAGCAATAGCAATAGTACTTATTTATTTATTTATTTTATTTGATTTGATTTATACCCCACCTCTCTTCCCCGATGAAGGGGAACTCAAGGCGGCTTACAAGGGGTTAAAATGCAATACAATAAAAAGCATATTTAAAACAGTTATATAATAATAAAATCAACAAAATCAATCACACATCATACAACAGT
>JANHGC010003300.1:54208-65799 GCA_027560395.1 Boaedon fuliginosus | reverse complement strand
GCTATCCATGTTGTAAGCCGCTCAGAGTCCTTCGGGAATTGGGCGGCATAAAAATGTAATAAATAAATAAATAAATCCCAGGAGGCCATAAAGCTCACATTCCTTGAATGGCTGATGATTTTAAATGCAATTAATTCAGCGTTGGATTTCTAATTCATCAAAAATAGCATGAACCTTGCAATAGACTTCAAGAGCTTAACAATCTTATTACAAGCCACCTGAACAATGCAGTGTTTTTATTTGCCTTATTAACCTTCTCAAGTTTGTAACTTTCCACATTCACATATGATAAACGGTATTTATTATTGCAGGAAAAAATGTACATAAAAGAGAGAATTCATTTCCTATGCTTCATATTGCTCCATTATCAACTATGCTCCCAGAGGTTCCATTAACCACTGGCTTTTCTTTTCTTTTTATCATTTTTATCCATCAAAATACTGCTCAGTGTGTCCATAAAAGCTGGAATATTGGTGATTGATAGGCAATCTCAAGCAAGTGTTTTCCAAGTCCTGATAACATTTAACGAGGCAAAGCAAAGAAAACAGTGTAAAATCATCAGACCTTCAAGGAGCCAGGCATTTGCTGAATGTCTTCCAAATGATAGGAAATGAACTTGTCTTAAAGTTTCCTACCTTTCTGATGGCTTAAGATGATAGTTAGTATAGGTATCCATAGTGGTATTCGGGTCCCCCTGCCTATCCCCATCCTTCCTGGGGAGCTTGGCAGCATGTACCATATGACGGCCTTCTGAGAGGCCACTTGTCTTTTGATGCCTCTTATATAGCAGGCGTGTGGACTCTGGCTGAGTTCCCAGATAGTTTCACAAGCTCTCAGAGAGGTGGAGTTTCAGAATCATTTAGCAGGTGCACAGATTGTGAGATGATGCTGTTTTACTTTGTTCGAAGTTGCTATGACCATTGAAGAAACTCAGATGAAATTAGAAGCAAAGTTCACCACGACTTTTGCCATTTTAATAAGGTTAAAGAGAAGATGCAATTCAAGGACCTTGCCCTTCATGATGGAGCAATGGTAAAGAGGTTGGGCTAGGCCCAAGTTCAAGTCCTTCCTCAGCCGTAGGAGCTTACTAGATGATCTTGGGTCATGCACAGAGGTGGTATTCAGCTAGTTCTGACAGGTTCAGGAGAACTGGTAGCAATAATTTTGATTGGTTCGGAGAACCGGCAAATACCACCTCTGATTTGACCAACCCCGCCCCTCCCTGCCACTTCCAGGACTCTCCACACACCCCTATTTGGCTGCCAGGATGTTTCAGGGAGGTTTTCTAGGCCAAACTCAGGGCACGGGGGGGGGTGCAGCAGTGCCACCTCATGCCCCTATTTGGCTGCCAGGAGGCTTCAGGATGGTTTTCTAGGCAGAAAATGCAGCACAGGGGTGTGTGGCAGCCTACCCAGTCACATGACCACATAGCCACACCCACCAAGCCATGCCGACAGAACCGGTAGTAAAAGAATTTGAATCCCATCACAAGGCACCTTTGCTTAACCCAACTACCTTACCAGGAATAAGGAAAAATGGAAGGGGGAAGCACTACAAGTACTACCTTGAACTCCTAAATAATACATAAAGATTGGGTGGGGTTGTTCTACCCTGAAAACACAGGTTCTAAATAACCTTTTAAATAAAGATGCATGCTAAAAGTAGCAGTCACTGGAACATATTTTAGAACAAAAATAGAAAGAGACTAACTATGAAAGCTGTTCTTTAAAAACTTCCAGACAACCCAGGTCAAATGCTAAACCAACGGAGATGTGGATGTTTTAATTATTTAGATAATTTCTTTAAAAAGGATTTTTGTGTAAGGGTGAAAAAAACAATATATGAAAAGGTATAATTGAATTTTCAATGAGGGGACCCTGCCCAATGTCAAAAAACAAATGATAAGCAAGTAAGTAAACAGTCAAATAAATAAATAAATAAATAAATAAATAAATAAATAAATAAATAAATAAATAAATAAATAAATTCCTAGGGAAGCAACGGCTTCTCAAGGCTGCAACTTGGATTAATTTTAGACTAATTAACCTTGGCAGAGTAATAGTTACAAGGGACATTGGAGGTCTTCTAGTCCATCCCCTTGCTCAGGCAGGAAACCCTGCACCATTTCAAACAAATTATTGTCCAATCTATTCTTTAAACCCTCCAGTGTTGGAGAACCCACAACTTCTGAAGGCAAGTCGTTTTACTGATTGTTGTAACAGTCAGGAGATTTCTTCTTAATTGTAGATTGCTTCTTTCCTTGATTAGTTTCCATCCATTGCTTCTTGTCCTGCCTTTAGGTGCTTTGGAGAATTAGTTGACCACCCCCACCCTCTTCTTTGTGTCAGCAACTTAGGTACTGGAACACTGCTATCATGTCACCCCTAGTTCTTTTCTTCTTTAAAGTAGGCATACACAATTTTTTAGCCTCTAGTCCCCTAATCATCTTTGTTGCTCTTATCTGTATAGATCAATACTATAATTTAATAAAAAGTTTCTTCCCGGACATATTACAATATAGTACCTGTATTCAAATCAGGTAGTCTGTTCCATTACAGGGGACATTACAGGATCTCAGATGATGGCACAGATATTGAAAAATGTCCACTTTCCAATATGTTACAAAGTTGCATATGAATCCATGTAAATCTTGTAAGATTTGAGATCTCAAGAGATTTTGCTCATTTAAAAAATTGTGATAAAACAAATTTAATTTCAAGAATGTTTGGGTGCTACTTAAGTGTTGATGGTACTTTGGTGTTGATTGTCTCTATGTGCTCATTAAGACAAAAAAGAAAGAAAAGTAAGAGGAAACCCTGCCTATAGATTTAAATATACAATTATATGCATTTATCCCATTCAGGGTCACAAATATTTGCATGGGTGGGGGTTTGTCTAGATGGCTAAACCCTCCAGGTTCACGGAGCCTAAACAGGGTTTCAGTATATGCAGAAATGTAAAGGTTTTACTCTAGGCTTTGCATAAAGAGCTACTCTTTTCCTCACATCACTTGGTTAAATTAGTTCTGCACTTTTGCAATAACTCATCTTAAAAAGATAAATTTTATTAACAATACTAATAGTCCCTACTGGGCATTTTGGTTTATCCATAAGAATATTACTTTCCATGTGGTCATTCTTTGCCACATAATTAAATCTCTTCCTGCAGAAGGGGATTCAAATTTCCCAGGTCGAGCCCTGTTCAGGATTCCTGGAGAAGTTTAAATCTGTTGGCCAGGTGTGGCTGATGCCAGAAAAGCTGAGCTGGTCTAGTAAGTATTGGGATAGAACATCCACAGGGAATCCCAGGGCTTTACTGTAGATTAGGAAGTTAAAACAACCAAAAAAAATCTGAAGGAACGGTTAAGCCAACTTTCTATTAGTGCAAAGAAAATTCTGCCATCATGTCCATGAAGTCCGCCACAAAACAGCTCAACGCAAAGAGAATTTTCATCCCATGTCATGGATTTGTTTAAACTAGAAAGGTGTAATGAGAATTATACCACACCCTTTCCAAAGTGACAGAGAAAATAATGTTTCTCGCACACAACAATCGATAGTATGAAAAAGTATGTACTGTAGGTATAATTACTCACAAAGTTGAGGAAACCTTGCTTAGTACTAAGCAAGGACAAAGAATGCAGTTCAAACAAATGGGAACTTGGGTAACAAATGACTTTGTAAATTATATTGTTAAGAATGCCTCCAGTTACTGGAAAGGAGGGGGGGAATTATAGCATAGTTGGGAGACTTGTTATCCTAAACAAAACAAAAGAATCCAGTTCAATATTTACATATTAGCCAGGTTACTTGTTCTCAATCAGTCACTCATCTTAAAATAAGCAAAACTAAGTAGTTATCTGCCAGTTATAGGCACACCTACAGGGCTGGGTTACTCTTATACCCCATATGTTCATTGAAGCTTGTTCAGTTTGCTCAGAATCAAATAGTAAAAATAGTAAAAATAGTAAAAGATTGAGAGAGAGAAGTTATGGGCACTTCTACCTACTTGTGGCCTCATCCAACTATTGCATGTTATGGCCATAGCAGTTTCCTCAAGGAGTGCAGCCCTTGTGGGAGAAAAATTTGCTTATTTTTTATTTAGACATAGTAAAGTTAAGGTAAAAACCAAGTAATTTTTCCCTTTGACATGTCAGCCATCTTACTGTGCTTATTGCTATGAACTTGGGAGTTGAACAAGTTAGAGGTAATGGGCAAACCTGCTTATCAGGTAGAACAAGGTTCATCATTTGATAGATAAACTTCAGGTAATATATTGTTAAGAGAACTATGTAGTTAACCAAGTGCTCTCTCTCTGAGACCATCTGTGTGGAATGTACTAAAAAGAAAAAGAACAATTAAAGAAGAGGCATACCTTTCTACTTCTATCCCCAGCTGTGAAAGTTAGGACCAATAGACTTTGGTTATCTTTTGGAATATTCATGCCTCTAGTTTGTTGATCCTCCTGTCTATTTGTAAATAAAATGAAAATATTATAAATGCTAATCAAGTTCATTAACAAGTTCCTAAGAAGTTGTATCTACTTCAGGTCCCATGTTAAGGAGGCTATCAATTCTTTGGAAAATGGTGTATCACTAACATAGTGGAAAAAGAGATCTTGCCTTCTTTGCTTACAATAAGCAAGATAAGATAATTAATGTCATTTTAAGAATAATATATTATTCTTAATATATGATTGTGAGAAAAAAAACTGCCTACATTTTTTTTCAGCTGAAGAAATGTTAACAGTGTTTTTCAATAATCATTTCCCATGGTGATCAGTATGATAGATTTAGAACATTCAGGCTTTGGAGATTAAACCAACTCTCTCAAATGGTCTTGTAATCTAGGTTTCTTCTCTTGTTGCAGATCTCAGCAGGGGGAAAAAGACTATACTGGGGTGAAATGTCAGTATTAAGCTAGCGTGAAAGATGACCCTACCTCTCTTTCTCATGAGATCTCATCACTACAGAAGCTAGCCAGGAATGAAAGGTTGACCTTGGCCATATATTAATGTGAAAGCTGTTTACCTAATTTTGAAAGAAGGAAGCCCCATACAGCTTTCCATGGGTTTTTTCACCTTTTTATTTGCTTAAAAGACAGCAAAAAGCACTTTCAGTCAAGTTTTATTTAGACAGAAAAGCAGCTTCATTTTTTGAGCCTCAAGCATCTAATACGTTTTCAATTTTTCCTAGCAGTTTTCCCCCAACTAATACCCTGACACAGGTGGTTATTTCCCCCCAACTAATACCTTGACACAGGTGGTTACCCAGCCACCCACAGCCCCAAGGGCAAACACAACCCTGATGCAGCCCTCAATGAAATCGAATTTGACAAACTTGTTTTAGATGGTTTCAGATAAAAGTCATAAAACCACACAAAATGATACCATTAAAAAAACAGAATTGACACAGTATTAAATACAGAATTTAAAAGGTGGAGGGAGCCCCCAAAGTTTCCTACCACTCTTTGATCCCCATGCCAGTTGGTAGAGCCAGTCTTCACTCTTCATGTAATTGGGGCAAGACAGTTCCTCAAACAGTTTGGTCCCATATGATAAAGGACTTTAAAAGTGGCAACCAATGCTTGAAATTGGACCTGGAAGCAAACTGGCACCCAGTACAGCTTATACAATGAAGGTGTTACATGCACAGCCTTGGGGTTCCCAAAAATGTTCATGCAGCTGCATTCTGCATCAGCTGCAGCTTCTGAATACTCTACAAGGGTAGCTCCAGGTAGAGTGCACAGAAGTGTTTCCATACCCAGAAGGTAAACAATCGGTGGACAAAATAAAATTAAGCAAAAGTTCTCCTAGCTATGACTATCACCTGAGCAATTGTGAGTCCAGGTGGATCAACAGATTACTCATTACATTCATTTGTGTCAGGAACTGGATGAGGCTAGGATCTTAGAAATAACTACCAGCCATGGGATTCTTAATTAATATAAAATTTATTGTTGCAGATAAGAAGATAGAAGATAGAAAGGATTTCGCCTCCAGAGAGACATCCCACATACATCTAGAAACATATAAAGATGAGTCCCAAGTAAAGTGAGTATATGTGGCTCGTGTGCTGATATTTATAGTAGGTGCACTATGTTGCCCCCTACTGATGCCCAGATGCAGCACTACACATGTGCTGCCATCTAGAGGCACATCTGGTGGCAGAGCCAAGGAGCAGATTTTTCTTGACAATTTGGGGAACTGCAACCCCATCAAAGAGCAAGGATGGTAACCTTTACCCCCAGATAAAGAGGACCCTCCCCTTCTACAGACACTCTGTCTTACAAGGGTTCAGTTGAAGTCTGCTATCCCTCATACAGACCCTCACAGCCTCCAAGCACCACAAAATACATCCATAGCATCACATAGTTCACTCAGGACAGAGATGTACAACTGGCATCATCTGCATACTGATGGTACTTTGTCCCATGGTGATGGATTACCTCATCCAAGCAGCTTGATGTATATGTTAAAAAGCAATTGGGAGAGCACTGAGCCCACCAGCACCCCACAAAGCAGGAGCCACAGGCCAGGCCTCTTGCTTCCTATCAATGACAATTGGGACCTGCTTCTGAGGACCGGGGGGTGAACAGCACAAAACTGTGCCCCTCCACCCCAATTCAAAATAATTTTTCTCTGTTTCTTAATTTTAGGCTTAGGACAATCAAAGCAAGCATATCTTAGCTGGTTATGATGTGAGATTAAAAGAAATTGGCACCTAACATCTACACATTTTTCTATGTTCCTAAATATTACCGCTATTGTGAAATAATAGAACTTCCCATTTTTCTCAGTCAGATGAATTAGCAGCAGACCTGGATAGCTGACAGGTAAATCTTTTACCTTCCTTCTATTTACCATCACATAATTCACCAAGTTCAAAATGCATCCAATGAACTGTAAGATTTGTTGTTCAAGGAATCTGGTTTTTTTATCTGTAGTGAAGATAATAACATGATTCTCACTGCTAATAATGGGTTCTATGCTATAAGCAATAAGTAATTAGTAATAAATTTAATATTTTAGCACAGCAATCACAATCATGCCTATAATTATGCTTACTGGTCATAGTATGAGTATTGAGGATATGTTATTTAAAAATAAAAGAAGAAAAACAATTACACTTTAAAATCTGTTTTAGTAAGCCCAATTTTAATTCATCAACTGAACCATTTTGGCAAGTCAAAATTTTAATGTATAAACTGAACATGATGGTCCATTGAAAATTGAAAGAAATAGTGGTATAAAAAGTATTGAAGATAAAGTTTTTCAGTAAGACCTATGATGATTTGTGAATTGCTATATTAAAATTTTGGTTTAAAAATAATGAATGTATCAATGAATCCAGACTGACTTATCCATCTGATATATGCATCCATGTATAATTGTTTTTAGTTAAATGGGTTGCAAACACCCATCCCAGAATAATGATGTTCTTATATATCACAAAGGATTGGATCCTATGATCCATGGATAGATATTTCAGAGGCCCTAGAAGTGTTGAAATGAAGGAGAGAGCTCTTTACATGAGAGAAAGAAATCTTATCTCAAATTCCACCACCACCCCTTTGGGGAACATGGCAGAAACGTGTGTGCAACTCTTTGTTCCCTAATTTATTTATTTAAGAAATTTTATATGGCTGTCCAACTTTCTCTCAGTGACTCCAGGTGACTTATAAGGATAAAACTCCAATACATAAACAATAAATGACAGTAACCCCCACCCACCTCTCTGGTGACAACAATCAAATGAGCCAAATTCTTTGCTGGTAAAAATATAAAGTCAACACAATCAAATGAGCCATTTGATGGGCTCCATCACACTCTGAATTTTGAGGCTCATTGGCAAAACCAGGTCTTCAGGGCCTTGCAAAAGAATGTCGAAGTGGAGGTCAATCTTATCTCCTTAATACTAGCTTTCTCTTGCTGGGAGAGATAAAAGGTAAAAATAAGGTGTGTAGCAGTGGCAGACCAGACTTTGGATCCATAGTAAGCCTTTGGATATTCTGGAAAGAAGATCCATGTTAAAAACACTCAAAGCAGGCAGGTTGGACTTGGCTTCCAGATCTCTATCAGCACTTTATGGAAGAATGATTTAGGAATTGCAAATGAACCTTACCATATAACTTTAATGATTTCAGCATAGAGTTGAATCCCAAACATCCTACAACATATGTTAATAGGAATTAGTCCTTTTAACAACCTCTCAAGTTGAATGCTACTCAATAAGGTTGCAATTAAAATTTCAGACCTAATCCCACAGAGGAGGTTCAGGTTAAAACATGGGAATGTTTTCATAATGTGTGATTTCATTTCAGCATAAAGTGCACTTAGGCACACTTGAATTAAAAAATAAGAGGCAAAGCCTGCAGTAATCTTATGTTATAAAAAGATTTTCCATTCCCTTCTCATTAAGAATGAATAACTTCAAATCCTAGAGTCTAGAAATGGAAAAGCAAATGGCACCAAAGTGTCTGAATTTTAAAAAAGAAACCACATGCAATGTTGGTCTAAAGTGAGTAAATAGCAGACTTCTATTAATTATTTTGGGGCTTTACAGTAAATCATATTTGGCCTGGCAATTTTGACCAAATCTTGAGTAGGATATATCTAGATTATGTCAAGATGTTCTTGTCTTCTTGTTTATTGAAATAACTTCTTTTATTCATTGTCATATAGCTGTGTATGTACACATCTCAAGATTTATACTCTTTCCTACAACCAGACATTCTTGTCAAACTGATGATTGGGTCCCCCAGTTTATAACCAGATTGTCATTCGCGAAACTTTAGTAGAGGGTAGGCGATTGGCCTGACTCTTTATCATATTTGTTATATGAATTGACTAAACTCATTGATATCTGTAAAAAAGCTCAATCAGATCAGTGGGTGGGAGAGATGGAGAACTAAAAGGTACGAAGGAGAAAAAATACAACAAAAATTCACATTACCATCAGGCGAAAAACAAAAACCAAAACAGAGGGAAGGCAAATTACTCCAGGAACTGTATGCTGTAAAGCAGAGGAACATAGGGTTCTTCTGTGAATATTGAGTAAACACAGACTTATTTTTGGTGGTGGTGGGAACAACCTCTTCTTCCTGTGCTTTGTTGCTTTATTAGGGGCAACAAGGTTCTTTCAGTGGTCCTGCTTTCTTTTACTTTGATTGCCATGTGAGTAGAATGGCTTTGGTATCTGGAATTGTCTTTCCCATCATATGTGTTCCAGATATTTGGGGAAACTGATTTTCCAAATTTTCAGCTTCTTCCCACTTAGGTGGCAAAAAAGACACACTGGTTTTTATGTCAGAAACTTTCTAGCAAGTTCAGGAATAGACTCTTCACTTAGATTGGAGTGATGATGGATTATTATCAGAAATGATGGCTAATCTGCCATTTCATACTTTACTCATCTCAAGCAGGAGAGAAAGAGAGAATTTAATTGTGTAATATTTATATATAAATAATATATATTTTACATTTATATATATATATATATATGTGTGTGTGTGTGTGTGTGTGTGTGTGTGTGTTTTCTGAGGTTTTCACGGGTGTTTGTATGTAAGTCTTTGGAAACATGCAATGATGTTTTTAAGGAATGATTCTCCTAAAATCATTTTAGCATTTGAATAAAGTACAAAATACAAACAGAAATTCTAGCATGGATTTCCTGCTTCAGTATGATACCAAATGCTGTCACTATAATATTTCATATGTATCTGTAGAACAGGGAGTTTGATTTAGGCTTAAGCAAGTTGGTTGTAGTTTACCTTGAATTTTTTTTTTCTTTTCAAGGAGTAGACAGAGTATCCCTCTTCTAAGTGTTTAGTATCCTTTTTCCAACAGTCCCAGTATACCTCTGGAATGATGGATAAGCCTTTTCTAGCTTCTCAACTGGTGGAAGCAACCAGATAAAGCTATGAAGCAGCTTCATTTTGTCTGTAAATTCACATTGGTCTATGAAGTGGCCTTGAGGGATGGTATGCTTGGACCATTTCTTTTTCTTCCCTCCAATCATGTCAGAGCCTTGGAGACTGCCTGGACAAGTCCCTGCAATTTTCTTGGCAAGATTTTTCAGAAATGGTTTGCCACTGCCCCCTTCTTAGGGCTGAGAGAAGGTGACTGGCCCAGAGACTCCCAATTGGCTTTGTGCCTAAGGTAGGACTGGAACTCACATTCTTCCTCTTTCCAACATAAGCTTTTCATAGATTTGCTGTGCTCAATCTATTATCAGTAATTTCTAGACTGAGTGGCTACTTATATAAATAGATTGGCATCTTCATGCTGGAGAGAATCTGAGAAATGAAAAAGAAGAGGAAAACCTCAGGTTATCCTTGAAAATTATTTTATGATGCAGTGAAAAAATATAGTTAATAGCAATGGAATAACTTCTGACAGAATGATTGGCATGTCCTTTCTCTCTCTCCACCAAAGAAAGTAAACTGGGGCAAACAAAGTACAGAAATCAGCCACATTTTTGTTTTCCACTCCCTGCTTCAGTCTATGAAAATGCCTCTTTTACTTTTGTCATACATTTATTATAAATAAGGATGTCTCTCCATGAGTATCTACAGCATGGAAGTACAGATTATATGTAGTTCATTTTTCAAAATCCATGTCACAACAGTCCAAAATACAGGAAAACTTTAACTCTTTGATTTCATTGGAGATTTGAATATGTGCTCATATTGATGTATTTAACTCAGACAGGTTCATTTTCATTATCTGGGGGGGGGGGTATGTGATTGTTCCCCCCCCCCACAATAATTTGGAAATATCTTTCATTTGCTTAAAGCTGTTCCCTGTTTTATCCCCCAAGAGCTCTCAAACTGCTCATTTAAGTCAGCAGGAAAAATAAAGCAATTGATAAAACAGAAGTGATGCAATATAGTAAAAATAACTTTATTTGATAAGTGTTTGTATTACTGTACAGGTGATTTTGCAACTTTAAAGGAAATCCCTACAGATCTTCTTATCAATTTCTTCTGATTGTTAGCCTATATAATTAAGATTAAATTACTGGAAAACTCTGGCATATTTCTTGAGTAAGAATAAATACTCCAGACATATGCAATGAGTCATTCAGCTTCCATTGTTTAAGAGTGATTGAAAGAAGGATTTTAGCGCATAAGGTGGTTTGAATTTACGGAAAGGAACATATATGCATTCATCTTGCTTGCCAGCCAAAAATTAGCCCACAAATGGTTCAAAACAGTTTGTAGAATTGTTCTCAAGTGAATATAGGACCATCCCAACATCAAAAGGCTAGGTTTATCCACAGCAGATGGATCCAGGCAGGATGGTTGGATGGAGAGAAGGGGGAAGGGATGGATGGACACTCCCACACTTTGCATTAGCTTGTTCAGACAGGATGTGGTGGAATTTGTATAAATAGAGGCATAGAATCAAAATCATATGAAGTATTAGTATCATTTTATAAAACCTTAGTAAGACCACCCCTGAAATATTGCATTCAGTTTTGGTCACTGCATTACAAAAAAGAAGTTGAGATTTTGGGTGGAAAATTTTGGGTGGAAGATTTTGGGAGTTCCCTTTGACTGGGGACATGAGGCAGGGTATAAATCAAATAA